>VZQC01010249.1:0-10674 GCA_009823505.1 Rhizomys pruinosus
CTAGGCCATCTCTCCAGCCCCACAAACTTTTATCGAAAGTTAAGAATCACACATACACACATAAACTCTTACAGAAAGAGGATGCTCTGCACAGGTGTGGGGGAGGGACCTAGAAACTGAAATCCAGCATCCCTTGGGGAGAATCTAGGTTTTAAAGGTTTCAGTGGCTTCCCCTCCCCTAATTTTGGATTGTTCGACTTAAACAAAGTGGGTGCTGATGGGTTTACAGCAACCAATGATGAGGTGCCCTGGCCTCAGTGTGTTAAGCAGGTCAGTTGAAGGGACCTTGTTGGAATTTAGAACAAGGCTCTCCTACCAGAGGCCAAGAAGCAGGAAGAGCACCATCTTTATTATTTACTCTGGGTGACCCCGGCTGGGTCCCTTAAAGCACCAATGCATGGAACCTGCAGAAGCAAAGCTGTGATGCTGCCTCTTCACCACATGCCAAGACTGCTGGCTGTGTGCTGGACTTCACAGCATATAGTGTTCCCGTAGGAGGGCGCAAGGACGCCCCCTTTCCCTGGCTGGGCCACATGTAGTGGACGGTGTATGTGCAGTCATAGAAGGTCACAGGGTTGCAGTCACAGATGACCGTCTAATTAGACTGTGCTCAGCTTTGTCACCACCCAGGTGCCCAGGGTGGAACTGCAGCCCTTCCTTGAAGTCTGTCTTTGGTGGACAGCTGTTCGTGTCTCTGCACTGGGACTCGGAGTCAGTCCTGCCCACACTGCTGTGCTCTGGATGTTGAGTGTCGTCAGGGTCCATGCTGTATAGGCTCAGGTACCAGGGCAGCATGTTGAGGAGGTGTTGAATGCCTTTAAGAGGAGGGTCTTCTGGGGGGTCCTTAGGTCACTGGGGATGTGTCCTGGAAGGAGGCTGTGGGACCTGAGCGCTTTCCTCTTTTCTTTTCAGACCATGATGTGAGCAGTTGCTCTGTCCTGGGCTTCTCGTCACCGTCCTCCCATCCCTCACTCTGTCCTGTGCTTCTCGTCACCATCCTCCCATCCCTCACTCTGTCCTGTGCTCCCATCATCCCATCCCACTGTCCTCCCATCCCACCATCCTCCCATCCCACACTCCCTCTAGAGGCCTAAAAGCAATGAGTGCCCTGAACATGGACTGGAACCTCCAAACTGTGAGCCCCCAAATCTTTTCTCTATATGAGTGAACTGACTCAGCTGTTTTGCTGCACTCACAGAAAGCTGACTAACACATACTCATTGGGTGGTGCACAGGAGTTCATATTTTCCTTAAGAGTTCATTCAAGGCAGTCCCCGCCCCCAGGGAGCCAGGCAGAGAGCAGACAGAGTGTAATAGGTGCTGAGATCAGGCCGGCCCAGGAGTTTGGAAGAAAGCCTGGGAAGTCCCCCGCTGCTCCTGGGAGGCTGAACTCTTTCTTTTTTTTCCACAGCTAATTTTCATTGAAGCTTTGTGCATTTCATACAAAATTTCCAATCAAATCTAGACCCGTGCCCATCTCCCTGCCCCCCCACCCCACCAGAGCTCATGCATTCTGTCAAACGTTTTTCATCTTTTTCTCAGTCTCTCTCAAAATTCTCAATGGAGTTTACTGTTTCGAGGAGAAGTTCACTGTTTCAGTCACTTCTTTGACCCAGTCTTTTTGTTGTTGTTATTGTTGTTGTTGTTATTCCTTCTAATGTGTCATTCCAAAATATGCACACATACATGTCACATATATCATAGGATTAAGCATCTTCAGCTCATGATTTTTTTCTTTATTAGGCTGAAAGATGTCATGTTTGAAGGCTCCTCCTTGGCAAGCCCAAACCACCATCAGTTCTGCCCTTGTGCTCCACACTGGGGTTTTCCCTTCCCATAGTTACCAAATGAGGCCCAGTAAGCACCGTGTCCTGTCTTGATCTTCCTGTACTGGTCTCCATGATACAGCCTGGGTAGTCCAACAATGGCAGTCTATACTCTGAAGAGGCTGAAACCCCAGTAGTAGCTCAGTCCACAAGTTGGATGTCTCAGCAGTCCCCATCTGACACTTAAGGTTTGGAGGATTCTTGGAGAGATGAGTCTTCAGTCCATGTTGGAAGGCTGAAAAGCTGTGTCTCATGTCTTTGAAGAATGGTGAACTCTTATTTCTGCCCCTGAAACAGCACCCTTAGAGACTGTGGAAGTGGCTTAGCAGTGAAGAGCACTTGCTGTTCTCCCAGAGGATGTGAGTTCGATTCCCAGCACCCATGTTGGGTGGCTCATAACTGCCTATAACTCCAACTCCAGGGGACCTGATGCCGTCTTGTGGCCTCTACAGCAGAAATATTTTGCAATAATCAGCACATTGAGCATATATTTATTTACATATGTGTACTTGTGTATCTCCACACATGTCAGATACACAGGTACACATTTGTAAATAAAAATAAATCTTTAAAACAGCTTTTAGTTCTACTCTGGTATGTGTCGTGTCTGAATAAAGGCTGGTCCCGCACCTCATCCCCTATGACAGAGAGCTGTGGCTAGAACTCTATCCTTGTACACAGGGTGGCAAGAGAGGCTGTGCCCCACAGGAAATCCTTATCTCCCACAGAGTGCTGGCAGCCTCCCTTGGCCAGAGGCCCCTCTGTAAGCAGGCTGGGGCTTCTCCTGCACGGGCCTCATCACTTAGACCCACCATTCATTTAGCATATTTCCGACATCAGGAGCTGTTTCTTGGCCGTGACTTGGCTGGTCTTCTGGTCTGGTTCAGTAGAGGCTCTTAGGGTGGGTGTGGCCTTGGCTTTGGCTGGGGCCCAAGTGTGTTTTCCAGCTCTCTCTTCTGAACCTGCAGCCCCAAGGCTGAACCTGGGACACTGTCCTTCAGAGACCAGGCACACTTTGCTGCAAGTTGGGTGGGGGGGTTCTCCCTGCTTTCCCACCATGCAGAATCTCCAGCAGCTGGAGCTCCCTCAATTCTTGCTCCCCTCTGTGAAGGCCCCCGATTCCTCCTGATTAGCAGCATTTCTGAAATCACAATTTGTAATAATCAGCACCGTGAGAACACAAGTCAACTGCATCCTATTATCAATGGCAATTGTCACAGTTTCTTCTTTTTTTTTTTTCCTCAGTAATAGGATGATCAGACACTCTCCCCTTTGATTTTCAATGACTAAGTGACGTTTATACTTTGGGTTTAGAATATGTGAATATATCCAGGGATGGCTCTCTGGCCCAATGAGGGGCGTGGCCAAGTCCATCTATGGCTCCAGATGTGAACACCTGACTCAGGTCTGTTGGACTGAGGCAGGGTTGTCTGTCCCTTTAAGTCTCTGGCACTGAAAAACATTTTTTGTAGGGCGGGGATTTGTCCTGCCCCCCCCCCCCCGTTATTCCTGATCCTACCTCACATCATTTAAGGGGAGTCCAGGGAAAGATGTGGGAAGGACAACCACTTCTGAAGGTCTGCTTGGGGTTTGCCTTCCCTATCAGCAAAGGAGGGGGTACAGCCAGGATGAAGGAATGTGGGGGCTCTCACCTGTCTATGCACCTCATTGCCTGCCTGTTTCCGCTACATTCACCCTCTCTAGTAAGCTGTGCCATTAATTATGAGCTGCCAGAACTTGGAATCACTAGGGCCACATAGCCAGTGTCATCACTGGGGCCTGTGTCACTTGCCTCTACTTACCCCGACTGCCCCACCCCACTGGCTGGCTCATTCATCCCATACTATACCATGGGCGAATCAGATTCTTTCCTGTTGCTGAGATAAAGTCCCATGACTCAAATCAACTTAGAGGGGAAAAGGATTTATTTTAGCTTATGATTCCAGAGAGACAAGACTATAAAACCTCAGAGGCTGGGCGCCCCCAGTGACGTACTTCCTGCAGCAAGGCTCTACCTTCGGAAGGTTCCATGACCTCCCTAAACAGCACCACCAACTAGGGGACAAGTTTCAAATATAAGAGGCTGGAGGGACTCTTTGTCATTCAAACCACTACAATGGGGATTTCCCAACCCCTGGGTCTCCGCTCAGTTCTGACAGACTAGCTGGGCCACCCAGAGTGGGTCATTCACCTTTCTGAATTTGTTTCTCCATCTTGTAGGGGGTGAGAGGCCCTTAAAAATGTTAACGTAAGACCTGGAATCCCACAAGTCTTGGTAAATTGTGGTTGCCGTGAATTCAGAATGTATTTTCTGGAACCAGGTAAGTGCAAGGATTCAGTGTTTACCTTTCTCCTCTGCCAGAGGGAGAGGACCGACTGCCTGCGGGGAGGGATCCACCAAGCTCTGCGGGAGCAGGAAGTCTCAGCTGTCTCTTGGCTGTGGGAGAGGATGGTTGAGAAGAGGTTGACATGGGACTCTGTGCTGTTTGTGCAAATGACACCCATTTGTGCTGCACACAACTACTTTCCTCTTGGTAGTCTATGGCTTTGATCCACACTTAGGCAGAGGTCTCTTGGGTGATCTGTCCTCTGTTGAAAACCTTGTCCTTAGGGGCTGGAGAGATGGCTCAGCGGTTAAGAGCACCCTCTTGCAGAGGACCCGGGTTTGATTCCCAGTACCACATGGTGGCTAAGAACTGTCTTTAACTCCTGTTCCAGGGCAATCTGATGCCCTCTTCTGACCTCCATGGCATTGCACGACACGAGTGCACCAACCTGCATGCACACAGTACACTCATACACATAAAAAATTATAAATAAATAAATTAAATTAAATTAAATAAAAAAAAACTTGTCTTTGGTGAGTTTCCCTGGGCAGAAACATGGTATGCATGGTGCAGGAGAGAGGCCCCTTGTGGTAGGGAAAATAGAGGGACTTCTACATGTGGATCCAAACTGGCTTTGTCTGTGATCTAGTAACATATACATCTGTCCTACAGCACGGTAGAACATCTCAGCTCTAAATACAGCCTTCTGCTCAATGTCCTCGTGGATCTCTGAGCATGCGTATAGCCATGGAGACCTTTAAACAGACACACTACTGGCATGCCATGGGCGCCTTCGGGCAGGAGCTCGCTCAGCCATGTACGATGGATACATCTATGTACCCCCTCTCTATGGGACTGATTATGACCAGTATTCATTATGCCCAAAGGACTGTGACTGCCAAAGACCAGGTCAGTGAGGCCAGGCCACGTTTGACTCATAGAAGAAAGTAAAAATGACCACAAGGGCATCTAAAATAATAGTGCCAACCAGCTGTTGAGCACGTGCTAGACGAATGGAGAGCCCCAAGGCAGGTAGGGCCTTTGCAGGCAGAGTTAATTCTCAGCCCATGCCTGGTGTGCACTCTGCAGGCTTTGATGATGTTGATAGAGAATGGCAAGATCACATCTTTGGCAACGGGCTTGTCCTCTGTTCCTGAGGACCTGACTTAGATTCCACAGAACCCACATAAGGAAAAGCCAAGTGTGGTGGCGTATGCTTGTAATCTCAGTGCTAAGGCAATGGGGACTGCTGATCCCTAGAGCTTGCTGATCAGCTTGCTTACTCTACTGGGTGAGTTCTCAGTCATAACAGCTGGGTTAGTGCTGTTAGAATTCAGCCAAGGTGAGGGTCAAGGTCAGGTTATTAACAGTGTTTCATTGTAACCAGCGGTAATAGAGAAAGCAAATGTAAGCCGGGCGTGTTGGCCCATGCCTTTAATCCTAGTACTTGGGAGGCAGAGGCAGGCAGAACTCCATGAGTTCAAGGCCAGCCTGGGCTCCAGAGTGAGTTCCAGGACAGCCGGGGCTACAGGGAGACCCTGTCTCGAAAAGACAAAAACAAAACAACAACAAAAAAAGAAAGCGAATGTAGCCTGAGGTTGGGGAATAGAAGGAAGAGCTAGAATTTTGTTTATCAAGATGGAGAGCATTAGGAGCCCTGGGGACCTGGGGTCCGGATATCTGAGGAAGGCTCTACTCAATTGGTATTAAAATAGGCTGGAGATTGGACTCAGCCACCAAGACCACAGTTAAATGGCCTGCTGGGGTGAGGGGAGAGGAACCAGGGACTTCCCCTCCACTCCTCCTGCTTCTTTCTGGGGGGGCTTTGAAGGTGGCACCCACAGGAGATCCAGGAGGCAAAGGAGAAGTTCACTTCCAGTTCTAGCTCTGGACCCCAAAGAAGAATGCAGAACGGAGCGCTGGGGCTAAGTGGACAGCTGGCTCACAAGTACACCCACCTCCTCGGTAACTCAGCAGCCGCCTGCATATTTGAACTTCCATTCACCAACTTGTGTGGCCACCTAATGAGATGAAATTATCCTTTGTACAAATGAGCATGCCCTCTCCAGTCTAAGCGGGAGACAGAACTCCCAACAGTCGCTGGATCCATCTAATTGTTTTTCTAATTCAGTTACAGTTCCATATAAATATCTGTAAGGTGAAGACTAAGTTTTGAGGTTAATCACCAGTAATCCCTAAAATTAATTAGTGTAATGGGAAAGAGGAACAAGAGAAGAAATTGGTTAATATACGTAAGCAGGAGAGAAAGCAGGCAGAGGTGACACAGACATTATTGCTGGTCACAGGTCACAACTGATATTCCTTCTGACCTTTCCAGAGTACCACCCCTCATCTGGTTGGGGTTCTTCACTGGTGGGATAGGCCTGATCTCCATTTCACAGTGGCTCTGCCTCTTACGGCAGAGGTAGCTGTCTACGAACTTGGTGTGATGGCTAATGGCCACTGTCAACTTGACTGCATTTGGAATGACCTGGGGGAGACTCCTCTGGGTATGTCTCCGAGGGAGCGTCTTCAGAGAGTGTAGCAGCTGATAGAAGACCCAATCTGAATGTGGACAGTACCATCCATGGGCAGGAGTTCCTCACTGACCAAAGGGGAGAAGTGAGCTGCGTGTGAGAGTTCATTGTGCTCTGCTTTCTGACTGTGGACACACTGTGACCAGCCCTCCTTGGGCTTCTGCTGACTGTGGACACACTGTGACCAGCCCTCCTTGGGCTTCCTGACACACTGTGACCAGCCCTCCTTGGCTTCCTGACACACTGTGACCAGCCCTCCTTGGGCTTCCTGACACACTGTGACCAGCCCTCCTTGGGCTTCCTGACACACTGTGACCAGCCCTCCTTGGGCTTCTGCTGACTGTGGACACACTGTGACCAGCCCTCCTTGGGCTTCTGCTGACTGTGGACACACTGTGACCAGCCCTCCTTGGGCTTCTCCTGACTGTGGACACACTGTGACCAGCCCTCCTTGGCTTCTGCTGTCATGCTTTCCCCAACCAGATGGGCTGTATCTCTTCTTAACCAAAATAAAACCTTTCTTTCTTTGATTTATTTTAATTTATTTTTATTGAATTTCTGTATATTTCATACACAATGTCTCCATCATCTTTACACCCCCTTCCCCGCTGCCACCCTCCCATAGCCTCCCCCCCACCACTGGAATTCATACATTCTGTAATTTATGTAAAGGTCTATTGAATCAAGTTAGTGTCCTCTGATGTCCTTCAGTGCAAGTTCATCCACTGGAGTCTAGTCAGCCTATCTAGAGTTATTCCCTTAAAGAGGATCGGCTCTTCCTTACCTGGTAGTAATCAGCTACCCAGAAGTTCTTTGGCTAAGTTTGGGGCCTGCTGCCCATTTCCACAGCTCTGTGCTGGGTTTTTGCCTTGGTGTTTTGCATGCTGCAATGGAACATCTACACCCAAGGCTCATGGAACACAGCGAAACAAGCGGTGAAGAGAACATTAATGCATCTCTCAAGTCTCATCAGTGAAGCTCTCTCATGCAACAGAAGGCCATGAAAGCAGAGCTCAGGATCCGTTGTGGAAGAGGGGGCGGAAAGAGCAAGAGCCACAGGAACAGGTGCAGGACCGTATGGAAATAGAGTCTTACAGGCTCTGGGGACCTTGCTCATAGGAACCTACAGCAATGTAACAGCATGCACAAAACTTTCCTTTCTTACACTGCTTCTTGTCAGGTCTTTGGTCACAGTGACAAGAGACATGACTAACCCGCCCTGATAGACATGGAAGTGCTGAGAGAGGTACAGTGAGTCAGTCAGTTGGGACTGAGGCAGTCTTTTCAGCAGCAGCCCAATTTCTCCTTGGCAGGTGGGGTCAGTATTGCCAGGATAGCAGTCCTCTGTTGGTTCAGCTGAGTGAGAAGCCCCTTGGCCAGGGAACAGTCTCTACTTCCTACTCAGTGCCCTCACCATTGTGTCTCTCGATGGACATATTCTTCCTTTGAGTACAAAGGCCTCCAGACCAGGAGAGATCAAAGTTTCAAGCATGGCAAGAATAGTTCCATGCGTGGCGACTGAGGGGAAGAAGGGCAAAGGTGCTTCCCTTCCCATCCCTTGACTCCCAAGCCCACGCCTTCTGACCAGAAGGAAGACTGCAACACATCCTGGTTGGTGGCTCACTGCCTATACTGCACACTGGAAGACAGAATCTCACTGTTACTGGGTATCACAGGACATGTGCTGTAACTGAGTCTGCTGAATGCCATTCCACCTGTCACTTCTCATATGGCTTGTGGTAGAATCAAAGAATTGTGTATGGACAGAGTTCTGTCCTCCTTTGCCATGAAATGTGATCCCAGAAGCAATGAGGTGTGTAGTACTGTGATCATATACAAGGAATTCTACTGCTTTTCCTCTCCACCTGTCTTGACTGCCATCGACTGGTTTTCCTCCACCTGTCCTCATTGTTGCACCTGTCCTCACTGTTGCACCTAGCCTGCCACTGCCCACCAGCCTTCAAATCCTGCCTTACCCAGGCCTTCCTCTCTGCCCCTGCCTTCTCTGGCTTTCCTCGAGTCCCGGGTCTTTTGGCACCATGTAGATGGTGGGAGTTCTCATACTGATATATGTACCACCCATCCTCCTGCTCAAGCACAAACTCATATATCCACTACGTCGCAGCACCTTCCTTATGAGCCTGACAGGCAGCACAAACACATACATCCAAACCTGGACTTTGGAGTTCCTCCTCTCCACATGCACGCACGCACGCACGAACACACGCATGCACGCACTCACACACGCACACAGGCATGAACACACACATGCATGCACGCACACAGGCACGAACACACGCACACACCCACGCACGCACGCAGGCACGAACAAACGCAGACACGCGCTCACGCACGAAGGCATGAACACACGCGTGCATGCACGCACACACGCACACCTGTGAGTCTGTGCCAGGCCATGCCCCTCTCCCAGATGACCCCATTTCAGTTAATGATTCCAAGTGCTTACTCTGTGACTGCTCGGATCTAAACGGGATTTTCCTTTTTCTTTTCTTTTTTGGTCTTTTTGAGACAGGGTCTCCCTTTAGTCTCAGCTGGCCTGGAACTCACTATGTATACCAGGCTGGCTTGAACTCACAGAGATCCAACTGCCTCTGTCTCCTGAGTGCTGGGATTAAAGGCATGTGCCACCACACCCTGCAATTTTCCTTACTTTCTTGCTTGTTCTTATACTTTATCATCAAGCCCTAAGTAAATTCTGTCATCTTCAAAAATAAATCCACGGGGCTGGAGAGATAGCCTAGCAGTTAAGAGCGCCGTCCGCTCTTGCAGAGGACCCGGGTTTGATCCCCAGCACCCACAAGGCAGCTGAGAATCATCTGTGACTCCAATTCCAGGAGAACTCCAGTTCCAGGGGAATCCGAGACCCTCTTCTGACCTCCGCAGCATTGCACGACACGGGTGCACAGACCTACATGCAGACAGTACATTCATACACATACAAAAATAAATAAAATTAAAAAAATCCACAATCTGACTAGCTCTTCTTGTTCTGCAGTCATATCCTCTCCCAAGTCCAAGCTGTCATTCATTAACTTTTGCTTGAATTATTTATCAACAGGCTGCTTCTATTTCCCTGGAGTTTCTTCTCAATTCCACAGACAGGGGGGTTCTCTTAAAATATTTATTTCTGGGCTGGAGAGATGGCCTAGTGGTTAGGAGCGCTAACTGCTCTTGCAGAGGACCCGGGTTCGATCCCCAGCACCCACATGGTGGCTGAGAATCATCTATAACTCCAATTCCAGGAGAACTCCATTTCCAGGGAAATCCAACATCCTCTTCTGACCTCTGTGGCATTGCACGACACGGGTGCACAAACCTGCATGCAGACAGTACATTCATACATATAAAATAAATAAATAAAAATTAAAAAATATTTCTTTCTAGGTCTTATCATCACCCAACATTAGATTCATTCATTATCTGTCTCCATTCCTTAAAGTGTGAACTCCATATACAATGTTAATAATATAGTTATTATAGTTAATAACAATGGGTTTTATTCTTTTAAAGTGCTGAAGGTAGGTTTTAGGACTGTCACCTCCAAAGTGATGACCATGTGATCTGTAATGCATATTTCAATTAGGTTTGTTTAGCTAGACAAGAGTGCATGTATTTCAAAACATTATGCTATATAATCAGGCATGTCCAACCCTTTGACATAATTAATAACCCCATAATGTTACCATCTACAAAGTTCATAGTCAAGAACTATGCAAAATGGGGCTAGAGAGATGGCTCAGCAGTGAAGAGCCCTGGGTGTTCTTGCAGAGGACCCGAGTTTGATTCCCAGTACTCACATGGCAGCTAACAACTGTAGCTCCAGTTCCAGGGGATCCAATGCCCTCTTCTGACCTCTGTGGGCATTGCATGATGTGGGTGCACTTACATATATGCAGGCAATAGACTCATACATATAATAATAAATAAAATAAAAAAGAACAATGCAATCAAGTTATTATATAT
>VZQC01010255.1:3029-84282 GCA_009823505.1 Rhizomys pruinosus
AAAGAAAGAAAGAAGGAAGGAAGGAAGGAAGGAAGGAAGGAAGGAAGGAAGGAAGGAAGGAAGGAAGGAAGGAAGGAAGGAAGGAAGGAAGGAAAGAAAGAAAGAAAGAAAGAAAGAAAGAAAGAAAGAAAGAAAGAAAGAAAGAAAGAAAGAAAGAAAGAAAGAAAGAAAGAAAGAAAGAAAGAGAAAAGCCGCACCAGGCATGGTGGTGCATGCCTTTAATCCCAGCATTCAGGAGGCAGAAGCAGACAGTTCTCTATGAGTTCAAGGCCAGCCTGATCTACATAGTTCCAGGCCAGCTGGGGCTACAGGGAGACCCTGTCACAAAAAGACAAAAATTTAAAAAAATGAAACCCAAACCCAGAGGATGAGAAGAAATAACAAAACTCAGAGAAGAAATTAATGAAATAGAAACAAAGAAAACAATACAAAGAACCAATTAATCTAAAAGTTGATTCTTTGAAAAGATAAGCAAGATAGACAAAACCTTAACCCAGCCAACCAAAAGAAAGAAAGAACAAATCCGAATCAACCAAATCAGAGATGACAGGGGAAACTTTACAACAATACCAAAAAGATCCAAAACATTATAAGGGAATACTTGAAAAACCTATACTGTATTAAACTTGAAAATCTTAAGGAAAAGAATGAATATCTAAATTCATGGCAACCATGAACACTAAACCAAGAAGAGATCAACAGCTTAAACAGACCCATAACAAATAAGGAAATTGAAACAGTCATATAAAACCTCCCAACTGAAAGTCCAAGCCCAGATGGATTTACAGCAGAATTCTACCAGACATTTAAAGAAGATCTACAACCAATCTTACTTAAACTATTCATAAAGATAGAAATAGAGGGCAAAACCCCAAATTCCTTCTATGAAGCCAGGAACACCCTGATACCAAAGCCAGGTAGAGATACAACCAAAAAAATAAAACCTATAAACACATATCCTTAATTAACCCGAATGCAAAAATTCTCAACAAAATACTTGCAATGCACATACAAACACATATCAGAAAGATCCTCCACCATGATCAAGTCGGCTTTATTCTAGAGATTCATGGATGGTTCAATATATGTAAGTCAATAAAATGTAATAAATCGTATAAATGGACTCAAAGACAAAAAAAATGTGGTCATCTCAATAGATGCAGACAAGGTCTGTGACAAAGTCCAACATGCATGTGTGTTAAAAGTCCTAGAGTGAATTTGACTGGAGGGAACAAACTTCAACATAATTAAAGCCATATGCAACAAACCCACAGCCAACATCATTCTAAATGGAGAAAAACTGGAATCGTTCCCATTAAAATTAGAAACCAGACAAGGCTGTCCACTATCCCCATTCCCTTTTTTTTTTTTTATTTATTTTTGTATGTGTATGAGTGTACTCTCTGCATGTAGGTCTGTGCACCCGTGTTGTGCAATGCCACAGAGGTCAGAAGAGGGTCTCCAATTCCGCTGGAACTGGAGTTCTCCTGGAATTGGAGTTACAGGTGGTTCTTAGCCGCCATGTGGGTGCTGGGGATCGAACCCGGGTCCTCTGCAAGAGCAGTCGGTGCTCTTAACCGCTAGGCTATCTCCCCATTCCTTTTTAATATAGTTCTTGAAACTTTGCTAGAGCAATAAGACAAGAGAAGAAAATTAAAAAGAGGAGGTTAAGTTATCCTTACTTGCAGATAATATTATATTATGCAGAAGAGATTGCAATAATTCGACCAGAAAACTTCTAGACATGATTAACACTTTCAGCAAAGTGGCAGGTTACAAAATCAATTTACAAAAATAAGTAGCCATTCTATATACCCATAACAAGCAACTAGAGAAAGTACCTGGAAACTCCCATTCACAGTAGCCTAAAAAAAAAGGAATAAACTTGACCAAAGACATTAAATATCTCTACAAAGAAAATTGTAAATCTTTGAAGAAAGAGATTAAGGAAGACACCACAAGATGGAAGGACTTCCCATACTCATAGATTAGGAAAATTAATATTGTGATTACCGTTCTACCAAAAACCATTTATAGATTCAATGCAATCCCAATAAAAATGACATTCTTCACAAAATTAGGGAAAAATCCTAAAACTCATATGGAATCACAAAAGACTCTGGAAAGTCAAAGCAATCCTGAGTACAAAGTCTGTGCTGAGTTATTACCATACCAGATCTCAAACTATATTACATAAAGCACAAATGCAAGAATGTAGATGTATATGAGAAAAATATGGGCAATAGGCAGATATAACTGTAGTGTTCCTTTCTGGTTTATGAGAAAGATTATGTAAATAGCAAAGAGTCAGAAGAAATAATAAATTCTCACCAAGCCGAAGAAAATAAAAATCTTGAGACTGGAAATGTCCTCTAAATTAGAGACAAGTGAAAGAACGATACACACAGTCCACACAGCATTGTACAGTTTCAGACTTCTTTAGATAAAGAGAAATATACAGTGGTTTTCAAATAAAATAAGCAGATTACCTAGAAGAAATAAGAATCATTCTAATGTTAAACTTATCATCATCACACCTGTAATGGCCTCTTTTGGTAATAATTCTGGTAATATTTTAAGTTCTTGTTTGTTCAGAGTTGTACACAGCGTTAGAAGAAGCCACAATGTTACCAATTTTCTAACAGAAATTTGAACTTCAAATATCTGTGTGCTTCCAATTTACCAATGAAGAATCACTGAAGGCATTTTTGAATATAAAAGAAATTATAAATATTACCAGAATTATTGAAGGATCTGATATGAATGTGCTACTCGGAGAAATAAAAATGCAATCCTCACAGAAAAACAATTAAGGCAGAGCATGACATGAGAACCCCCAAACCGCAGCACCTGATTATGACCCAGAAGGAATAAAAGAAGCTGAAAATAACTAACATGATCCACCAGACCTTGACATTTGACCATCTATTCTGAGTGACAAGATTTTCAGTGACACAATATTGCCTTCAAATGAGCCCAGTCAAATGACTTTCTATTTGGGGGATTTTAATTCTATAGTCTTCAGAGCAATAACAGAAGAATTTAGTTTTATTGAAGGAAAAAATGTAAATGGCATAAACCTAGACATTTAGAAATGATCAAGATCAGAAGTTGGAACACAAAAGGGAAGTAAGAGGCAGTGGGATCCTCATGACTCCTCATGAGATAGTGCACTAGAGGGTAATAACGCAGGACAGAACGTTTTAGGGTGAATGTGGGCTAATGAAATAATGCATTTTCTTCATGAAAAGACCAGATAGGCGCATATCTGTCATTCCTTCTCAAATTGGGGGGAATTTGAGAAGTAAGACATATAGAGAAATAAAAATGTTTAAACCAACAATATAAGAGAAAACAACCAAAATATAATAGATTTCAAAAGGGTCCCTAAAAGATGATTGAAGAAATTATGAATAAAACAGTTGAAAAAGTATCTCAATCTATAATTTATGAGAACATTGCAAAAGAGGCTGTTACAGGTGTGAATAGTTCCAACAGCTGGTAGGAATGTGGGAAAAGGCTCAAACAGAAAGGCCAATCGAAAGCTTGAATCTGGGAGAGTCACTCGTTCCTCCCTACACCCCAGTCCCTACCCCCATTCCAAATAGACAGCCAGACAACCATGTATTTGACCTCTAAGCTCTTCCCCCACAAAACTGTAGGGGCTTTTTCTGGAAAAAAAAAAAAATTAAAGTCACTCTCTGAAAAGAACTAAGGAGTTACTATAAAGTCTCCCTCATTCTGGTATTTGGGAAATATCTGGGGTAAAAACCAGCTCTCATCCTTTCTATGTAAGTAAACAAATTTCTTCAATTAAAAAAGAAAAAGAAAGAAAAACACAGAAATCAAAAAAAGGAAAATAAATTATAACTGGCTACGAATCAACTCAAATCGTTGAAGTGCTGCTAAAAAGAGAAATGACAAAGTAGCAGCACAGGCAAATATGGTGTAAAGAGGTAAAGGGGTTTCATTTCTAACTATGAGAAATCACTTGATTCTTGTTGATTAGAATAAAAATTAATAGGGGAAAAATAAACTGTCATAAAACAGTAGAAAGAAGGGGCTGGTAAGATGACTCAGCAGTTAAGAGCACTGGCTGCTCTTGCAGAGGACCCAGGTTCAATTCCCAGCACCCACATGGCAGCTAAGAACCTTGTATAACTCTAGCCCTGGTTCCTCGGGCATTGAATGACACAAGTGCACTTACATACATGCAGACAATACACACATACACACAAAATGAGTATAATAAATAAAATATTTTTAAAAATAGGAGAAAGAAAAGAAACTGAAATGCTAACTGTGGAAGCAAGTAATTTAACAGCATATGCTATCTAAACAGTAGAATATACTTGATCTTTATCAGTGGTGAGATAATACAAACAGTAATAGCATTTGTTGAGCTCGTGCCAGCTTTGTCCCAAGCTTTAGATGTGTGTGTCACAAGTAAATTCATAATCAGCTCAGATCTATCTATGCTTCCTATTCCTTCTGCAAGTTGCAGTGCTGTGAACTCCTATTAAGAAAGGCTGGAGAGATGGCCTAGCGATTAGGAGCACCAACCGCTCTTGCAGAGGACCCGGGTTCCATCCCCATCACCCACATGGTGGCTAAGAACAGTCTGTAACTCCAGTTCCAGGAGAACTCCAGTTCCAGGAGAACTCCAGTTCCAGGGGAATCCGACGCCCTCTTCTGACCTCCACGGCATTGCACGACACGGGTGCACAAGCGTACATGCAGACAGTACACTTATACACATACAAAAATAAATAAAAATTTTTTAAAAAGCCAACTATTTTAGGAAAATACTATGTATATATACACACATATATACATGTATGTATACAAAGTAAAAAAGTTCTTCAGTCCACAGAACTGCCTTCCAAACTGATCCCAGGGGGAACAAGGGACTCAACTCCTTATGACATAAAAATTATCTTCAGGGGCTGGAGAGATGGCTCAGTGGTTAAGAGTGCCGACTGCTCTTGCAGAGGACCCAGGTTCGATCCCCAGCACCCACAGGGCAGCTAAGAACTGTCTTAAAGACAGGCATGGTGGCACACACCTTTAATCCTAGCACTTGGGAGGCAGAGGCAGGTGGATCTCTGTGAGTTCAAGGGCAGCCTGGTCTATAGGGAGACCCTGTCTCAAATTAATAAATAAGAATGAAAAAAATTATCTTCATTAACTACTCTCAGATCTTTAATGTTTTGTTGGAGCAAAAGAATACATACAGAAAACTGAAGAGTTTATAAACATTTTGATATAATATCACAAAGTGTCTACCACCTACATCACATGGAATAAAATAAACCACAGTCAGCTCTCAGAATCCCTCCAGATCACATTTCAGTCTCCATTCCTCATCTTCCCCCATAGAAGCTTGATGCCCAGCACAACAGATTTGCTCATGTGTGTTTGAATTTTACAGTTGGGAGCATGTGTCATGGTGTGTATTTCTGGCTGCTTTTACTTCCACATATATTCATGATATTCATGTCTACTGCTATGTGTAACAAAGGTTCATTCATTATTATTATAGAATAGTTTTCTACTGGGTGTGGTGGTGCGCACCTTTAATCTCAGCACTCGGGAGGCAGAGGCAGGCAGATCTCTTTGAGTTCAAGGCCAGCCTGGTCTACATAGTGAACTCCAGGACAGCTGGGACTAAAAGGGAGACCTGTCTCAAAAAATATCCCCCCCAAAAAAAGATTAGTTTTCCATTGTAGGAATTTACCCCAATTAACTTATTCATTGCTGGTTATTAGATTGTTTCCAGTTTTTAATCTTTCACAAACAGTGCTACTAAAGATTTTTTCAAGATAGTCTTTGTGCATGTGTGTGTATGTGTGTGTGTATGTGTATGTGTGTGTGTGTGTGTATGAATGTACTGTCTGCATGTAGGTTTGTGCACTCATGTCGTGCAATGCCGTGGAGGTCAGAAGAGGGTGTCAGATTCCCCTGGAACTGGAGTTAAAGATGGTTCTCAGCCACCATGTGGGTGCTGGGGATCGAACCCGGGTCCTCTGCAAGAGCAGTCAGCGCTCTTAACCACTAGGCAATTTCTCCAGCCCTAACTTGGACTTTTTAAATAGATTTTTTTGTGTATTTCATACAGAACATCTGGGTTCTCTGCAAGAGCAGTCGGTGCTGTTAACCTCTGAGCCATCTCTCCAGCCCCACCTCAATCAATCTTAATCCCCTTCATATCCCCTCCCCGACTGGCACCGTTCCCCAGCCCTCCTCCCACTGGAATTCATACTCTCATTTGTGCCAACGCCCATTGTATCAAGGTAGCATCCACNGGACAAAGAATAAACAGAATAAACAGACCTCTACCCACTTAACCAAAAGAAATAAAGAAAAAAAAAAAAAAAAAAAAAAAAAAAATACATTTTTTTTTTTCTATTCCAGCAGCCCTAATGGATGTTAAAATCTAAAGTCCCATTCAATGAATTTTAAAAATTTGGAAATAATTCCCATGAATTCTATCGAAAATGCAATAAATCTTTTAAAGTCAACACCAAAAGAAGCCTAGTAACTACACTAACTCATTGAGATTAAACACACTCCTGAATAATGAATGTGTCAAAAAAAATTTAAAACAAATAAAAATATTCCTGAACTAAATGAAAAAGACAAAAACAATAAAAAAAAAAAAAAAAAAAAAAAAAAAAAAAAAAAAAAAAAGAGGGAAGTTTATAGCTCTATTTGATCAAAAGAAAGAAAGAAGAAAAAGAAGAAGGAAAAAGAGAAGAAAGAAGGAAGGAAATAAGGAAGGAAGGAAAGAAGGGAAGGAAGGGAAGGAAAGAAAGAAAGATAAGAAAGAAAGGCAAGAAAGAAAAAAGAAGAAAGAAAGAAAGAAAGAAAGAAAAGAAAGAAAGAAAATGAAAGAAAAAAGAGAAAAGCCGCACCAGGCATGGTGGTGCAGCCTTTAATCCAGCATTTCAGGAGGGCAAGAAGCAGACAGTTTCTCTATGAGTTCAAGGCCAGCGCTGATCTACATAGTTCCAGGCCAAGCTGGGGGCTACAGGGAGACCCGTGTCACAAAAAGACAAGATAAAAATGAAACCAAACCAGAGGATGAGGAGAAAATAACAAAACTCAAGAGAAGAAATAATGAAATAGAAACAAAGAAAACAATACAAAGAACCAATTAATCTAAAAGTTGATTTTCTTAAAAGATACAAGGATAACAAAACCCTTAACCCAGCCAACCAAAAGAAAGAGAGAACAAATCCAAATCAAGCCAAAATCAGAGATGACAGGGGAAACTTTACAACAATACCAAAAAGATCCAAAACATTATAAGGGAATTACTCTTGAAAAACCTATACTGTATTAAACTTGAAAATCTTAAGGAAAAGAATGAATATCTAAATTCATGGCAACCATGAACACTAAAACCAAGAAGAGATTAACAGCTTAAAACAGACCCATTAACCAAATAAAGGGAAATTGAAACAGTCATATAAAACCTCCCAACTGAAAGTCGCAAGGCCCAGATGGATTCTACAGCAGAATTCTAACCAGACATTGAAAGAAGATCTACAACCAACTACTTAAACTATTCATAAAGATAGAAATAGAGGGCAAAACCCCAAATTCCTTCTATTTGAAGCCAGGAACACCCTGATACCAAAGCCAGGGATAGAGATACAAACCAAAAAATAAAACATTAAACAACATATCCTTAATTAACCCGAATGCAAAAATTCTCAACAAATTACTTGCAATTGCACATACAAACATATTCAGAAAGATTCCTCCACCATGATCAAGTCGGCTTTATTCTAGAGATTCATGGATTTGGTTCAATATATGTAAGTCAATAAAATGTAATTAAATCGTATAAATGGACTCAAAGACAACAAAAAATGTGGTCATTCTCAATAGATGCAGAAAGTGTCTGTGACAAAGTTCCCAACATGCATGTGTGTAAAAAGTCCTAGTGGGAATTTGACTGGAGGGAACAAACTTCAACATAATTAAAGCCATATGCAACAAACCCACAGCCAACATTCATTTCTAAATGGAGAAAACTGGAATCGTTCCCATTAAAATTAGAAACCAGACAGGCTCTCCACCTTTCCCCATCCCTTTTTTTTTTTTATTTAATATTTTTTTATGTGTATGAGTGTACTCTCTGCATGTAGGTCTGTGCACCCGTGTGTTGTGCAATGCCACAGAGGTAGAAAGGGGTCTCCAATTACTCTGGAACTGGAGTTCTTCCTGGAATTGGAGTTACAAGGGTGGTTTTTTAGCCGCCATGTGGGGATGCTGGGGATCGAACCCGGGTTCCTTCTGCAAGGAGCAGTCGGTGCTCTTAAAACCGCAGGCTATCTCCCCATTCCTTTTTAATATAGTTCTTTGAAACTTTTGCTAGAGCAATTAACAAGAGAAGAAAATTTAAAAAGAGGAGGTTAGATTATCCTTACTTGCAGATAATATTATATTATGCAGAAGAGATTGCAATAATTCGACCAGAAACTTCTAGAATTGATTAACACTTTCAGCAAAGTGGCAGGTTACAAATCAATTTACAAAAGTCAATAACCTTTCTCTATACCAATAACAAACAAAACTAGAGAAGTACCTGGAAAACTCCCATTTCAAGTAGCCTAAAAAAAAAAAAGGATAAACTTTGACCAAAGACATTAAAATATCTCTACAAAGAAAATTGTAAATCTTTGAAGAAAGAGATTGAGGAAGACACCACAAGATGGAAGGGACTTCCCATACTCATAGATTAGGAAAATTAATATTGTGGATTACCGTTCTACCAAAACCATTTTATATAGATTCAAATCAATCCCAATAAAAATGACATTCTTCACAAAATTAGGGAAAAATCCTAAAACTCATATGGAATCACAAAAGACCTCTGATAGTCAAAGCAATCTGAGTACAAAAGTCTGTGCTGAGTTTATTTTACCATACCAAATGTGAAACTATATTACATAAAGCACAAATGCAAGAATGTAGATGTATATGAGAAAAATATGGGCAATAGGCAGATATAACTGTAGTGTTCCTTTCTGGTTTATGAGAAAGATTATGTAAATAGCAAAGAGTCAGAAGAAATAATAAATTCTCACCAAGCCGAAGAAAATAAAAATCTTGAGACTGGAAATGTCCTCTAAATTAGAGACAAGTGAAAGAACGATACACACAGTCCACACAGCATTGTACAGTTTCAGACATTTTTAGATAAAGAGAAATATACAGTGGTTTTCAAATAAAATAAGCAGATTACCTAGAAGAAATAAGAATCATTCTAATGTTAAACTTATCATCATCACACCTGTAATGGCCTCTTTTGGTAATAATTCTGGTAATATTTTAAGTTCTTGTTTGTTCAGAGTTGTACACAGCGTTAGAAGAAGCCACAATGTTACCAATTTTCTAACAGAAATTTGAACTTCAAATAGCTGTGTGCTTCCAATTTACCAATGAAGAATCACTGAAGGCATTTTTGAATATAAAAGATATATTTATAAATATTACCAAATTATTGAAGGCTCCTGATATGAATGTGCTTACGCGGAAAATAAAAATGCAATCCGCACAGAAAAACAATTAAGGCAGAGCATGACATGAGAACCCCCAAACCGCAGCACCTGATTATGACCCAGAAGGAATAAAAGAAGCTGAAAATAACTAACATGATCCACCAGACCTTGACATTTGACCATCTATTCTGAGTGACAAGATTTTCAGTGACACAATATTGCCTTCAAATGAGCCCAGTCAAATGACTTTCTATTTGGGGGATTTTAATTCTATAGTCTTCAGAGCAATAACAGAAGAATTTAGTTTTATTGAAGGAAAAAATGTAAATGGCATAAACCTAGACATTTAGAAATGATCAAGATCAGAAGTTGGAACACAAAAGGGAAGTAAGAGGCAGTGGGATCCTCATGACTCCTCATGAGATAGTGCACTAGAGGGTAATAACGCAGGACAGAACGTTTTAGGGTGAATGTGGGCTAATGAAATAATGCATTTTCTTCATGAAAAGACCAGATAGGCGCATATCTGTCATTCCTTCTCAAATTGGGGGGAATTTGAGAAGTAAGACATATAGAGAAATAAAAATGTTTAAACCAACAATATAAGAGAAAACAACCAAAATATAATAGATTTCAAAAGGGTCCCTAAAGATGTTTGAAAAATTATAATAAAACATTGTTGAAAAAGTATCTCAATCTATAATTTATGAGAACATTGCAAAAGAGGCTGTTACAGGTGTGAATAGTTCCAACAGCTGGTAGGAATGTGGGAAAAGGCTCAAACAGAAAGGCCAATCGAAAGCTTGAATCTGGGAGAGTCACTCGTTCCTCCCTACACCCCAGTCCCTACCCCCATTCCAAATAGACAGCCAGACAACCATGTATTTGACCTCTAAGCTCTTCCCCCACAAAACTGTAGGGGCTTTTTCTGGAAAAAAAAAAAATTAAAGTCACTCTCTGAAAAGAACTAAGGAGTTACTATAAAGTCTCCCTCATTCTGGTATTTGGGAAATATCTGGGGTAAAAACCAGCTCTCATCCTTTCTTATTAAGTAAACAAATTTCTTCAATTAAAAAGAAAAAGAAAGAAAAACACAGAAATCAAAAAAAGAAAATAAAAAATAACTGGCTACGAATCAACTCAAATCGTTGAAGTGCTGCTAAAAAGAGAAATGACAAAGTAGCAGCACAGGCAAATATGGTGTAAAGAGGTAAAGGGGTTTCATTTCTAACTATGAGAAATCACTTGATTCTTGTTGATTAGAATAAAAATTAATAGGGGAAAAATAAACTGTCATAAAACAGTAGAAAGAAGGGGCTGGGAGATTGACTCAGCAGTTAAGAGCACTGGCTGCTCTGCAGAGGGACCCAGGTTCAATTCCCAGCACACACACATTGCAGCTAAGAACCTTGTATAACTCTAGCCCTGGTTCCTCGGGGATGAATGACACAAGTGCACTTACATACATGCAGACAATACACACTACACACAAAATGAGTATAATAAATAAAATATTTTAAAATAGAGAAAGAAAAGAAACTGAAATGCTAACTGTGGAAGCAAGTAATTTAACAGCATATGCTATCTAAACAGTAGAATATACTTGATCTTTATCAGTGGTGAGATAATACAAACAGTAATAGCATTTGTTGAGCTCGTGCCAGCTTTGTCCCAAGCTTTAGATGTGTGTGTCACAAGTAAATTCATAATCAGCTCAGATCTATCTATGCTTCCTATTCCTTCTGCAAGTTGCAGTGCTGTGAACTCCTATTAAGAAAGGCTGGAGAGATCCTAGCGATTAGGGACACCAACCGCTCTTGCAGAGGGACCCGGGTTCCATCCCCAATCACCCACATGGTGGCTAAGAACAGTCTGTAACTCCAGTTCCAGGAGAACTCCAGTTCCAGGAGAACTCCAGTTCCAGGGGAATCCGACGCCCTCTTCTGACCTCCACGGCATTGCACGACACGGGTGCACAAGCGTACATGCAGACAGTACCACTTATACACTACAAAAATAAATAAAAATTTTTTAAAAGCCAACTATTTTAGGAAAATACTATGTATATATACACACATATATACATGTATGTATACAAAGTAAAAAAGTTCTTCAGTCCACAGAACTGCCTTCCAAACTGATCCCAGGGGGAACAAGGGACTCAACTCCTTATGACATAAAAATTATCTTCAGGGGCTGGAGAAGATGGCTCGTGGTTAAGAGTGCCGACTGCTCTTTGCAGAGACCCAGGTTCGATCCCCAGCACCCACAGGGCAGCTAAGAACTGTTTTTAAAGACAGGCATGGTGGCACACACCTTTAATCCTAGCACTTGGGAGGCAGAGGCAGGTGGATCTCTGTGAGTTCAAGGGCAGCCTGGGCTAAGAGAGAAAAGTCTCAAATTAATAAAATAAGAATGAAAAAAATTATCTTCATTAACTACTCTCAGATCTTTAATGTTTTGTTGGAGCAAAAGAATACATACAGAAAACTGAAGAGTTTATAAACATTTTGATATAATATCACAAAGTGTCTACCACCTACATCACATGGAATAAAATAAACCACAGTCAGCTCTCAGAATCCCTCCAGATCACATTTCAGTCTCCATTCCTCATCTTCCCCCATAGAAGCTTGATGCCCAGCACAACAGATTTGCTCATGTGTGTTTGAATTTTACAGTTGGGAGCATGTGTCATGGTGTGTATTTCTGGCTGCTTTTACTTCCACATATATTCATGATATTCATGTCTACTGCTATGTGTAACAAAGGTTCATTCATTATTATTATAGAATAGTTTTCTACTGGGTGTGGTGGTGCACCTTTAATCTCAGCACTCGGGAGGCAGAGGCAGGCAGATCTTCTTTGAGTTCAAGGCCAGCCTGTTACATAGTGAATCCAGGACAGCTGGGACTAAAAGGGAGACCGTCTCAAAAAATCCCCCCCAAAAAAAGATTAGTTTTCCATTGTAGGAATTTACCCCAATTAACTTATTCATTGCTGGTTATTAGATTGTTTCCAGTTTTTAATCTTTCACAAACAGTGCTACTAAAGATTTTTTCAAGATAGTCTTTGTGCATGTGTGTGTATGTGTGTGTGTATGTGTATGTGTGTGTGTGTGTGTATGAATGTACTGTCTGCATGTAGGTTTGTGCACTCAATGTCGTGCAATGCCGTGGGAGGTCAGAAGAGGGTGTCAGATTCCCCATGGAACTGGAGTTAAAGATTGTTCTCAGCCACCATGTGGTGCTGGGGATCGAACCCGGGTCCTCTGCAAGAGCATCAGTGCTCTTAACCGGCTAGGCTATCTCTCCACCCCCAAGATGTTTTAACACATCTTTGGGTACAAATATAACATATTTCTGTTGGATTTAGAAATAGAAATAACTGTGAGGTGTGATGGCACATGACTTTAATCCCAGCACTTGGGAGACAGAGAGGCAGGTGGATCTCCGTGAGTTCAAGGCCAGCCTGGTCTACATAGTGAGTCCCAGGCCTGCTGGGGCCACAGGAAGACCCTGTCTCAAAAATACCACAAAAAAAAAAAAAAAAAGAGGAAGAAATAAATAGAAATGAAATTGCTTGGTCAGAGGATATGTGAACTAATTCAACTTTAGTAGATAATAGTAAACAACATCCCCCAAACTTTATATGGTTGTTGAATGCTTATACACAAATGTTGTATACCATCTTTATGTGATGGCTATTCCATGCTTTTGTCCATTTTTAAAATATTTTATTTATTATTTGTATTATTTTATGTGTATGAGTATATAGCCTGAATGCATTTTTTTTTTTTGAGACAGTGTCTCCCTTTAGTCCCAGCTGGCCTGGAGCTCGCTATGTAGACCAAGCTGGCCTTGAACTCAGAGATCCACCTGCCTTTGCCTCCCAAGTGCAGAGATCAAAGGTGTGCGCCACCATGCCCAGGCCTAAGATGGTTTTTAGCTGCCTTGTGGGTGCTGGAAATCGAACCAGGGTCCTCTGCAAAAGCAATCAGTGCTCTTAACCACTGAACCGTCTCTCCAGCCCTTTTTGTCCATTTTTATTGTGTCAGTTTTCCTGTTATTATAGTATAGTCTTATCTTTGTATATATTCTACATAAGAGCTCTTCCCTTTACTAATTAATTATATATTATATTTAAGTATGCAATATTATTAATTATATAAGTATTGGTTATATGTATAGCAAATTTCTTCCCATTCTAAACCAATAAGTATCAGACAAAAGAAAGAGCAAGATGTTCACTCAACAATCAAGAAAATGCCCCACAAACATGCCAGAGGCCAATCCCATGGAGGAAATCCTTAAACTAAGGTTCCTTCTATCCAAGTGTGTCAAGTTGACAGCTAAAGCTATCCAGCACAGGCCCTCTGAGGAAATGTCAGGAACGGGCTAGTCATGTTGGAGAGAAGCTGTCTAGACAAGCAAAAGTAAGTGCAGAGGTCCCAACTCAGGACCTTGTTCCTGTCCTGAGTTCCTGCCTTGGCTTCCCTCGGTGATGAACTGTGACCTGGGAGATAAAAGGTAAAATAAACAAACCCTTTCCTCCCCAAGCTGATTTCGGTTAGTTTTATCACAGCAATACAAGCAAATTAAGGCAGGGGCTTTTCTGCTCACTCAGCCAGATGGAGCTATCTAGGCTCTCAAGTCAACTTTTGTAGTAGTGAGGACGACTGTGAGGGCAGGAGGGCATTTGTTCACCACAATTGGAATCTAGTGAGTGAGAAAGGGAATATTCGGTTGTTGTTGTCCATAAGAGATCACAGGTGTGGGGGGGGGCTCTCTATAGAAATATGATTGATTGAAGTACAGTATCCTAATCACATTAAGTTAAAAACTTTTTATAAAAGCTCCAAGTTCAATTTTTGGAATTTCACTAAAGCACAGGCAGCTTGCTTTTCCTGGACAACGAGTTAAACTTGGGCTCGCCTTGTTTGGAGTTACTGATGCAAACTTCCCACAACTCTGTTCAGAAGGACACTCCTAGCCTTTAAATTCAGACAGCTTAATCAAGGATTGGGGAAATTCTATTCCCACAAAACATTCTTGTCTTGTAAGGTTTATCCTTTGCTGTTGTGTAAGGCAAAAAGAGTATTAGACACATTGAGGATTAGAATAAACTCAAGAAAAGAAACAGACCCCAAAAAAATACCCCGTGGAGTAGACTTAAATGAAGATGAACTCATTTTTTTCTTTCTTATTTAATTTCAATTTTGCAATTTTCATACAATAGAGTTCGGTGATGTCGGGACCTTTCCCCAATCTGCTCCTTCCCTTCCTACCCCTGATCAATTTATTCTCTCTCTCTCTCTTTTTCTCTCTCTCATATATATCATGGTTTATAGAGTCTGATTTGTGTCCCCAAATGTCCTTATTTAGGTCCATACTCTGGGACCACCAAGAAGAGGTCCATCTTTGTAAGACACTGTCTTTCCCCTTCCCGGCAGACATCCATTGCTCAAAGTTCCTTAGGCTGGGGTGGGATTTCTCACCCACTTTTTCATCTCTGTGCTGGGATTCTGTCTGCTTTGAGCTTGCGTGGGACTTGTGCACGCTGTCACCATTGCTGTGAGTTCATGTGAGTAACTGACCGGCTGTCTGGAAGACTCCGCTTCCTTGTGGTCATGCACTGCCTTTGGCTCTCACAATCTTTCCATCTTCTCTTCCGCAATGATCCCTGAGCTGTGGGAGGCAGATGTTCTAAATAGGTGTGCTATTCAGGGATGAACACTCTGCAGCCTCTTGTTCTCTGCACATTGGCCAATTGTGGGTTTCTGTGTTAATCACTATCTGCTGCATAAGAAAACTTCTCTGGTGAGAGTTGAGAGATGCATTCATCCTGTGTGTAGAGGTTGCATTAAAGATGTGTCACTTAGAGTTAAGCATCTCGTGGAAACTTATTCTCGGTGTTTGAGTGGTTCTGGACCTCTGCAATTGTCTCCATATGTTGCAAAACAAGCTTCTTTGATGAGGGGGTGAGAGGTACATTTGTCTGTGTATACGAAAATGCATATTGAATAAAGTAAGAAATTGTGTTGGTCTAGGGATATGGCAAAAGTGGGTTTTTCTCTGAGATCTATGTCCTTTCCAGCCGTGTGTATTTGGCTATGTTAACCAAATGTCAATCTATGTGTTCCTACCAACTGAACAGGCTTTAATCCCAATTAGACAGTTATTGATTACTCTCAAGATTAAAGTGTCACTACTGCACCAATAGTGATAGTTTGCTGGGCCAGTCATTATTGTTTATTAAGCTTTACATCTGGGTAGGACCATTGATTGGTTTTCTTTCTTGGCAGTTTGTAAGGAATCCTCTGATACCGTGAGAGAAGATTTCCAGGTCAGTTCCAGCTCAATTGCTCCAAGTCCTGTGTCCAAAGTGTGGGCCCTCTTCAGCAATAGCGTCTTATCTTCAAGTTCTGGGAGGCAACCAAGGTTTGTAACAATACTCTGTGTCCTTTTGGGAGTCTCTTGGACTACCCTGGGCAACTCAAAGGGAGGTTTCTCCTGCCTGGCACTGTGTTTTTTTTTTTTGTTATATAGCCTTCCTATATATCCTAGTATATTGTATGTGTGTATTTCAGTCAGATTTCTGGTTTTCACACCATCTAAGCATTACTTCTCTCTCCACTCCCTCTGTGTAGTCCCCACGATTCCCTCTTCACTTTAAGCACTCCCCTTTTCCCTTTAACAACACCTGTCTCCTCTCCTCCTCTCCTAAGATGCTTCTTCCCATCTATCTTCATGGATCCATTCCATTGTCCTGGCTCCTTCAGTTACATCGAGATATATATTCTTTGTTTATTTATTTATTTATTTATTTATTTATTTATTTATTTATTTATTTTGTATGTGTATGAATGTACTGTCTGCATGTAGGTTTGTGCACCCGTTTCGTGCAATGCCACGGAGGTCAGAAGAGGGTGTCGGATTCCCCTGGAACTGGAGTTAAAGACGGTTCTTAGCCACCATGTGGGTGCTGGGGATCAAACCCAGGTCCTCTGCAAGAGCAGTCGGTGCTCTTTACCACTAGGCCATTTATCCAGCCCCCAAGGTAAGCTCTTTTATAGGCAGGTTGGTGACCTCAGAACATCTTCAGTTTTCCTCAATGCAGACAGCTAGGTTTGTCTTTAAGGACACTAATCTTTGTTTTGGGTGCAGATGTGTGTGTGTGGGTGTGTATGAATCATGCATATGAATATGTGGGTGGGTGCACCCATGAACATAAATTCAGAGCCAGAGTAGGAGGCATTCACGTGTCTTCCTCTATTGCTTTCTATGTTTATGTATGGAGGCATGGCCTCTCATTGAACCTTAAGCTTGTTCTTTTAGTTGGTGAGCTGTTGGGCTCTACCCACCATGCATACACATATCCCCCCCCCCCAACCCAACAAACACAAGTGGTTAGGTTAAGGCATATGGAGGCATGCCTGGCTGTTTATATGGGTGCTAAGGACTTGAACTTGGGTCATCATGCTTTCAGGACCAGTCTCTACTTTGCCAATCCATCTTTCTAACTCTAATAGCACTGATCTCTTCAATAATAACATATGCTTTTAAACCTGCTTTGTCTGAAATTTTAAGCTCACTCTTTTTTTTTTAATTTCAGAAGACTTCACCTTTTTTGTATTTTTCTGCTTAGTTTTTCTTTCTTTTTTACCCACACATTGTACCTAAATGGAAGCAGTAATCATTACACATCTTTAATACTCTCCTATCTTGAGATTACCCCTAACAAACAACTCAGTTTAGTTCATTACTTTTGAATTCACTCTCTCCCATGTTCTCAAGACAGGGGAANTTCCCCTGGAACTGGAGTTAAAGACGGTTCTTAGCCACCATGTGGGTGCTGGGGATCAAACCCAGGTCCTCTGCAAGAGCAGTCGGCACTCTTAACTGCTAGGCCATCTCTCCAGCCCAAGATATATACTCTTATCCAGGGACTTGTAGCTAATATCCACAAATAAGAAAGAACATATGTCACTTGTTTTTTTCCGAGTTTGTGTTACTTCACTTAGTATAATGGTTTCTAATTCTAACCATTTACCTTCAAATTTCATGATCTCATTTTTCCTTACCACAGTTCCAATCCAAATCCCCATGACATTTTTCACAGAAATAAAAAAAAATCCATCCTAAAATTCATATGCAAATATGAAAGACCTCAGACAGCAATCCTTAGTACAAAGAGCAGTGCTTGAGGATTACCATAGCAGACCTCAATCTATATTACAGAGCCATAGTCACAAAAATAGCCTGGTATTGCCATAAAACCAAACTTGTAGATCAATGGAACAGAAGACCCAAACATAAATGCATGCAATTTCAACCAGCTGATATTTGACAAAGGTGCCAAGAACCCATGCTGGAGGAAAGACAGCATCTTCAACAAATGGCAGTAATAAAATTGGATCTCCATGTGAAGAAGAATGAAGTTAAACTCATACCTATCACCCTGCCAAAAGTCAACTCCAAATGGATCAAAGAACTCAATGTGAATCCTGAAACACTGAAACCATTAAAAAAAATACATAGGCAGTACCCTACAAGATATAGGTGCAAGAAATGACTTTTTAAATTGGAAATCAGTTGCTCAGGACTTAAGATCAACAATTGACAGTCATTAAACTGAACTAAAAAAGCCTCTATACAAGAAAACAATCGAGTAAGAGGAAACCTACAGAGTGGAATAAAAATCTTCACCAGCTGTTCATCTGACAGAGGATTAATACTCAGAATATACAAAGAACTCAAGAAAACAAAGAAGCAAGAAAACAAATGATCCAATTAAAAACTGGGCTATGGAGCTGAACAGAGAGTGGTCTCAAAAGAAAAGAAGTAACAATGGCTAAGAAACATCTTTACAAGTGTTCAACATCCTCAGTCATCAGAAAATTGCAAATCAAAACTAATTTAAGATTTCATCTAATCCCAGTCAGAATGGCTAAGATTAAGAGAGCTAATGACACCAAATGCTAGTGTAAATGGGGAAAAAGGGAACCCACTAATTATTAAATAAGTGGCATGGCTTACTGGCCCATTAATTAAGGATATTTGTGTAATTTACTTATATACACAAGTCCAACAATAATATTTAGCAACTACTATACATTAAAATGTATTCTGTGGGCTGGAGAGATGGCTCACCAGTTAAGAACACTGGCTATTCTTACAGATAACCGGATTCGATGCCCAGCACCTACACTGTAGCTAACAACTGTCCATAACTCCAGGTCCAGGCTATCTGATGCTCTCTTCTAACCTCCACAGGTATTGCATGACACTGAGTCCCTGAAGGAATTAGAGTTGTGAGGAAGTCTCCTCCAAGAACATGACAAGGAGTGGCTCTGGGAAGGAGCATCGTTCATTAGGGAAACTCATGAAGGTAACACACTCACATATGTAAAAAAATTAAAATAATAAATAAAATATTTTAATGTATTATGTTCCAAGAATGGGATGCATGCCTTTAAACCTAGCACTTTCCATGTCAGGAGGACAAATAGACAAATTTAACCAAGAATTCCAAGGACTTGAAAAGAACTTAAGTACAAGGCTATGTGAAAATATGGGCTTATCCAGGGAAATGACAGTTAAACTGAGTCACTGAAGCAATCAGAGTTGTCAGGAGGCCTCCTCCAAGGAAAGAGGACAACACATGGCAAGGAGTAGCTCTGAGAAAGAACATGATTCATTGGGGAAACTGAAAGCAGTTCAGCCTTGGCCAGAGAAGAGAGTATATGTGGGAACTTTAAGGCTTGGTGCCAACAAGCTGGTCATGAAAACTCTAAACCACACAGAGCAGTTTGGTCATAAAGAGTTACTGAAAAAACACAAAAGCACAGAGTGATTGATCATATTTCTGTTTTCAAAAATCACTTTTTAGGGGTAGGGCTAAAGACAGAGGTTGGTATTGGTTGCAATAAGACCTTGGTGATAGTATCGTAAGTCAAATTAGAGCCAGTAGAAATGAAGAAAATAGAATAAGACAACCAAGAGTACAAGAGAATGCTATCCTACATGGGAGATAATAATACTCTTCCCAGAAGCTATAGGAAGTCAAATAAGCCCAGGAGCAAGTGTGGGATACCTCCTCTTGAATTGTTGGTCATGATTGTCTCAGAGACTCCTAAAACAATACAATATTGCCATTGTTCTTGGTCGCCTATCAGAACTTAATGGTAAGACCTTATTACTGAAGATCCCACCTACTTTGGCCACATGATATGGAGAAATCAAGTTGGTACTAGCCAGGAACCTGCTGGCCAGCTTTCATAGCACCAGAAAGTGCTATGCAGGCTGCTAGTGGAGAAAAGTCATCAACAGTCTACTCAGCTGTGAATCCTGTGAGCTACAATGACAACCACCAAGATAGATATGCCCATGGGAGCAGTAGTGGCATGAACGCTATGAGTGTAATCAACTATTTTCCAATTGGATTTCAGACTGAATGAATAGGAAGAAACACATAACTACCTGGTACTGTAAATCTGGCCAAGAACTCATGACTGGAGAGCTCATAGGACTCAGGGATGAACCTACCACTATTTATTATTTTGCTAAATGGACACAGTATAAAACTGTCCCCTAAATTTGTATTTCTATACCCATAAAGTAGCACAACTCTCGGATATTAACTGTAGTAGACAGCAGTTAATACAGAAACTCACAACTGATCAAAGTATAAAGCATAAGGGTCTGTGGAGCTCTTGGCCACAAATGAGACATCTATATCGCACCCCTCCCCATCAGCCTCAGGGACCATCTCAGCAGAGAGAGAGGGGAAAGATGATAAGAGCCATAGCCACTGGAAAGAAACTGTCTTGTGGGCATGGCAAGCATGCTACAGCACTGTAGTTACCTACACAAGACTGCACAAGATCAAGACAGTTAACATGCCAGTATAAACTCATGAAGGCGCATGAGTACTCACCCCTAGCCGAGGAGCTATTGACAGCTGATGGCTTCCGAGGAGAGAAGAGGCAGTTTTGTCTGAAGGGTATGGCCCCCGCTAGGTTAACTACACTCATATGGGCAGCACACATTGGAACCAGTGGGCTATTTAAAAAGTAAATGAATAAAGTAAATTTTAAAAAGTAAATAAATAAAGGAGACCAATTTAGGAGGGATGGAGGTGGATCTGAGAGGGGTTAGGGGAAGGAATGGGAGTGAATATACATTATATGTGTTAATTAAATTCTCAAAAATTAATAAAAATATTATAAAAGAGTATGGGAGAATAAGAAATTAAGTATGGGTCCTTGGTCTCCAGAAGACTATTCCAAAAGAGAATATTGTACTCTGTAATATATGATCTAGGTAGGATCCTCCCAAGTTGGAAAATGTATTCGTTTGTCAGGACCCCAGATTCTGCTAATCTACAATTACAAAGCTGCTAACACCATCAGAAGGATGGACCAGTTTCTTGTTGTAGGGGAATTTATTTCATCTGAGGCAGAAGAGGACTTTTAAAAAAAATTAACCAGATGTAGCAGATGATTACAGTCTCAGGAGAGGACTCCAGAGAGGAAAATTAGATATTGATCAAGCTAAAGAATAGAGAAATCACCCTGGCTGGCAAGGAAGCAAAGAGAGCACTGAATAAAACCGAGTGATTAGTGTTTATGGTTGTCACTGAGTGAGCTGCCCAGATGGGTAAGATTCCCAACAGATGTGCTGTGCGCTCAGGGCAGAACCACACAGCACCACATGTGACAGGGTATGTGGATATGCTGAGAAAGTTACTACACATAGGTGTGAAGAGAACAGAGTTAAAAAACTTAGACTGTTCGCCTTTAGTAGGCTGCCTCAGAACTCTCTAATGGATGATCAGAACTACTTCCTGTTTGTTGTGGAAAATAAGAAAACCTATATTCTCTTCAACCAACTTGCAGAACTCGATGAAATCCTCCGTGGAATGTTGCACCTCTTGTGCCAACAGTTGTTTTGCAGACTGAGATGTGACTAGGCTTGGGAACTATGAATTATGAACCAGGACAACCTTGCAAGAGTTTCACAGACAGCTGTACTACGGGAAGTCACCACCAGATAAACCCCACCATTGACAAGGCTTCTGTCTTGAACACTAATGTGTTTTTCTAGTAAACTGGGCTAGGTCAAGAGAATGTCTCAAAGCAATTCCCTGAGCTCTAAACTTAAAGAAGCCCCCCCCCCCCAAGCCAGGCGTGGTGGCGCACACCTTTAATCCTAGCACTCGGGAGGCAGAGGCAGGTGAATCTTTCAGAGTTCAAGGCCAGCCTGGTCTACAGAGTGAGTTCCAGGACAGCTGGGGCTACAGGGAGACCCTGTCTCAAAGAGACAAGAAAAAAAAAAAAAAAAGAAGGTGCCCCATCAGGTTTTAGAAAGCCCTTCAGGTCTATAGAGTATTTTAGAGGTCCCCAAATTCTCTACAAGAATTTTTATTTCATGTTTCTACATCAGTAATAATAAAAATCAATATAAACATATTTTGGGATATCCTCATGACTGCTTTAAGACCAGTCCTGCCCCATAAGGTCAATGTTCCCTATGTTTCTAGTTTAGTCATATTTTTCTCTTATGGATTAATGGAATGAGGAAAAATAGGAAAGCAATATGCAATAGAAGTAATTCTGTAAGTAGATATTTAGTAGTAATGTTAGGGCACCATGATACAGCAAAAATATGTAAGCAACTTAATATTTAATAAGATACTAAAGAAATTCTAAGGTAACACTAAGGTAGCAGTCAGGAAGGGAAAAAAATGCACCCTGCTTTAGTAAGTGACAAAAACATCTTCTGTCTTGGTCAGAACAGCCCCAGGGGAAAACTTGGTTCACACAGGCAAGGCAAGCAGGAGAAAAGGTTGAGAGCACAGCGAGGTGGCTGCTGGGACATGGCTACGAGCTCAGAGGCACACATCAGGGTGGGTAGGGGAAGCTGCAGTATGAGATGAGAAGGGAGGAGAGAGAAAGGTGTTTGAGGGGCCATAAATACATGCCAAAAAAGTATCTTAACAAGAGTGCTACAGGAAGGTAAGACTTTCCTTGGTTGTCTTTATCTCCTGAGCCTCTTCAACCTTAGTGTTTTGGTTCTAACACTCAACATTCACAGTATAAAGGTTTGAGTTAGGGTTTTTAGTCTAAATTCTTAAGGCCAGAATAAACTTTCATATATGTATATAAATATATATTATTTTATTTTATCTCCGTGAATGCCTTGCCTACATGTATGTAAGTGCACCCATATTGTACAAAGCCTACAGAGTTCAGAGGAAGGTATCGGATCCCCTAGAACTGGAGTTTGGATGGTTATTAGTCACCATGTGGGAGCTGGGAACCAAACCCTCTGATTGAGCAGTCAGTTCTCTTAACAGCTGAGCCATCCCTCCAGCCTCCAGAGTAAACTTTCTTATATACCAGAATACTTCCATGCTTTTTTCAGGTTCTTCTACTTGTATAATGAGAAAAAGCATACAGCTAAATGGCATTCCCAGACCAACATTAAATGCATTCATTTACCCAAAAACAATTTCCTGGGAATGTTTTCTGTGCTAGTCACTTAGGTACTTTAGAAAATAGATGTGGTGCTGGGCGTGGTGGCGCACGCCTTTAATCCTAGCACTCGGGAGGCAGAGGCAGGCAGATCTTCGTGAGTTCAAGGCCAGCCTGGTCTACAGAGTAAGTTCCAGGTCAGCTGGGGCTACAGGGAGACCCTGTCTCGAAAAGACAAAAAAAAGAAAAAGAAAAAAGAAAATAGATATGATATAGTCTCTGGCCACAGGCAGCTTTCTACAGTCTAGTGATATAGGAACAGCCCAAACAGGTGGACCGTGCTCAAAGTATAAAGGCTCCTCCCCACCTGATCCTGCACCTGCACTTATATTTTTTAAATAAACACCTATGCTGAAGGCCTGCACAGAGGTTATTTTATGTTCTTTAGTACCTCTCTATTCAGAGTGTGGCTTGCACTCCAGCAGTAACAGCAACCCCTTCACCCAGCAGCTTCTAAGAAATGCAGAACCCAGGCCTGCAGATCTGCTGCATCAGAGTCTGCATCTATTACCCAGCTGACCACATACACATATCTGAGAAGCCCCGAGAGAGAAAAAGAGTTATCTTCTACTCACAACATGAGCATGTAAATATTTCATATGTATTATTTGGAAGAAATCATTTATGTTTGGTCACAGTTTCTCTGGATAAGCACTTATTTCAAGAGGTTTGGAGTTGGCCAAGAAAAGTGTGTCTGGTTAATGGCCTAAAAATAAATTCTCAAGTTCCCTTTATAACTTCTGCATTTCTTATACTTAGTTTTTAACTTTTACTTCCAAATGGTCTATTGAAATGGGAAAATTCCTGATTACTTTGGCTTTTCTCTGGAATGTTATGAAACTTTCAAGTGTGCAACTCGTTAACTTATACTATTTAAGATTTTTAACGAAATCACAAATCTGATTATTCGCCAGTGAAACTTCATAGTTTAAATTTAAGAAATTAATAGTGGAGTCTAGGACAAAAATTTTCTGCCTATTACAGTAAAGATGTTTATTCCTTATTAGCAACTACAAAGAAAATCAATATGTTTTACATTTACTTGTGCACACATGCATGTACGACTGCACGTGGGAAGACAGAATCTTTCCAACATTAAATCAAAGTATTTGGGGATTGCTTCTGTTGAATACACAAGTAAAGTCTCAGTTGTTTGGGAAATACTACCAGTCTTAGTCCTTTCACCACTTCCTCACCCTACTCTTGCCCCTCGGGTTTCCCTCCTTAGATAGCCAATCACCTATCAGGCCTTCCGCTCCTCACTGGGATCTACATCTCCAACTCTCCTAGGTGTCTTTCCTGGACGCAGTCCTACTAGCACTCCCTACTACTAGTTTCACATTGTTGATTGCTTAACAGTCACAGCCTCATACTTTCAGTGTTAGCATTTTCATTTCTATAAAACAGAACTTAAACTGTAGAAAAATAATAAAATTCTGAGCACAAAGTAGCTACTCAATAAATACTCATTAATTGGTCTACTATGTAAAACTATATCAAACCAAGTGACAAGAATAGGAAAAGTCTTCATGTTACTTAATTTAAATAAGGCTAAAAATGATTAGAATTGATAACATTTGGCAGACACCTGGCCTAAGCATGAGAAATTTGGGGGTTTTACAGTATTTGGTTACTCTTTTTTTATTGTTCAGTTTCCCCTGCAAATTAGCTGAAGAACTAAAAAATACATAAAATGTGTTTTTTTCAGAGTGTTTCTGTACCCACAGATTTTATCATTATTAGTAACAATCTTCTGAGCACAATCAAATGGGAGCTATAAATAAAAGCAACACAGTCTAATAAGAATTCACAGGCACATGTCTATCCTCTAAGAATATATAACTCAACCTGAAACTTTGTCTACACATGACTCCATGGTTGACCCCAGGAAGCACAGAATGAACTGTAAAATTTCCCATCCTCTGTTGTCTTCTTGATATTTTATGAACTTTATGCTGTCTTCAAAATCCACTAAAAGTTTCTTCTCTTCCTTAAAGCTTTATTCTACGCCTACAGAAAACCACCACTCCTCTTTTCTATAAACTGCAATTAAACTGAGACTTCAAACCATCTCAAAGGGCATTTGTTCTCATAAATGCTTTGTTTATGCCTTATCTTCTCAACCAGGTTTAAAACCTTTTTATACAGCTCCACAAAACTAGCATACAGGCACACACACATACGCGTGCGCACACACACACACACACACACACACACACACAAAACCCTACTACTCAAGCAGAACAGTTCTAGTTACTGCCGGCAGATGATTATTGCTTAAGGATAGGGAGTTGATGTTCTACACAAGAAAGATGAGTGATTGAAAAACATTAAATAAAAATCAAGGATACCATATGCATTGAAGAAATTTTCACATTGCCTATTTATGAATATGTAAATTTTATATCAAATCTATTTTTGAAACATGAAAAAAAGCAGTTATTTTGTGTCTCAAAATTGTTTGGACCCCTGGATTTTTCTGAAATAATTTTGTAAAATTTGTATTCTATTTTTATTTATTTTGTGTATGTGGAAAGGAGGAGCCTGGGCCTCGGCATTCATGGGACAGTCAGAGGACAACTCTCAGGAGTGTCTCTGCTTCCAGCAACTGGGCTCTGAGGATCAAAATCAGGTGGTCAGGCTTTGCAGCAAGCACTTTTACCCACTGAGACATCCCACTAGCCCTGAAATGATTATAGTTGTTGACCTGCCATCAGCAATACTGAACCACCAACTCATAAGAAAGCACATTATCTCCACTTGCAGATCAGCCTCAGAGAACCTAATAAATTCAGCTCAGTTATACTTTTCCAAAATGAAATGCCAGATCATTTAATACTGGCCAGTCCTCATAAACCATAAAATAGCCACCAGTCTACCAAATATAATGGGAGACTTTTTAAAGTTCCTAGAATAAATGTCATCCTGAGAATTCATTTTCTTGTCCTATATGAAAGAAACAGGAACTTCAATTTTATTAGCAAACTGTAATGCTCCAAATGGTTCCATGTCAACTTACCCTTAGCACCCAAGTCCAGTCCCAGGCACTTCAAACACCCACCCCCAAACCCTAGTTCCCAATGATAGGACTGAAAAAAAAATAGAACTTCACCCAAGTTCTGCTGACATCAATGGTGTGTTTCCGTGCAAAGAGAGTCTTGCAGATGTAACTTTTCTTAAGGCCTCTATTATTAAAAAAAAAAAAAAAAAGAAAGAAAAACAGCCCTTACTTTTAAAAGAAAGAGGGGAAAAAAATCCAGTACTCTCTTTCAAGGAAAAAGCAGTGAGTAAATAATGAAATAGCTGAACGTATGCTACAGTATCTTCTTCAACTAAAAGTTGACATTCAGTCCTTGATACTATCCTAAATTTTATATTGATGCCAAGTAGTGTTACACTTCCTTAGGAGAAAAATAATTCAAAGAAACAAAAAGTATGACTAACAACAGAGCAACAAATATCCACAATTCCTTGTATCTGAAGCTTTTTCTCATTTGTTTCTTCCACATTTCACTGATGCAATGTATCATGAAGGACTCAAAGATCTCATAAGTTTTCTTATAATGGTGCTGAACATTCAAACACCTGCCACAAGCTACTGGCCCAACACATTAAATACTCATTAAGAAATAGTAAATGTCAGATGTTGGACTTCCGGCTACATAGTGGGGAACAGTTGAGAATCAAATAAATAAGTAACCCTAAATCAAAGAGAGACTGTCTTGCTCTTAAGTGTCTATAGAAAAGGTTATAAGTTAAGTTAGCTTTCTTATTACTGTAACAAAATTTGTTATTGATGGGATATGTATATGAAACAATAAGGTTTTAAACAACAACGAACAAAAGCTAAGAATGTTCTTGTGCCCTACACAAGTGTCAAAAATCTGAGAAAATCTTAAATGTAAGCAGAGAATAGTGAGTATTTGGAGACGGGAATGAGTTGTCCCTAAGGAAACTTTTTATTTAGCCAGTCCTCAAGATTATTTATTTCCTGTAATATGCCATCTCCTCCTCCCATATAAAAGACTGGGAAACTATCTCTGTGATGTGAAACTGTTCTTGTTTATAAAACTGTATCAATTATAGAGTACTTCCTTTTCAATTTCTATATGAAAAGAAATCTTTTCATTCCAGGAAAGACAGTGTTACCCAAATGAATCACAAAATTGTTCCTTTGACACACTTGAGATTTGTGGTTGTTAAAAACAACTTTCAAATAGAAAATGCTGTCTAATTGTCAAGAAGCTTGTTCCTCTGAGCCTTTTATGAGGTGATGAGGTGAGATCAGCTGACAAGTTATTTCAATTCTTTTCACTTCCATAAACCTGTTCTCAGGGCTGAAGCGATACAAAAAATGAAGAAGACAAATTATCTGTCCCACTTCCCTGGTAAACTTTTACATAAAGCCATATTAATGCCCCCAAAGCAACAGGGCCAGAACACAGTGAATCTGGTTATCTCAGCCCTTATAACTTGTTTTTATTTTTTTTAATTTTTATTTATTTTGTATCTGTATGAATGTATTGTCTGCATGTAGGTCTGTGCACCTCTGTCGTGCAATGCTGTGGAGGTCAGAAGAGGATGTCAGATTCCCCTGGAACTGGAGTTAAAGACGGTTCTCAGCTGCCTTTGTGGGTGCTGGGGATCAAAACCAGGTCCTCTGCAAGAGTGGTCGGCACTCTTAACTGCTAGGCCATCTCTCCAGCTCCATAGCTTGTTTTTAAATGCACAAAAATATTACTGGTTGAACTAAGAATTTTATTCCACATTTAAATTTTGCTACTTTTGTCTTATGGAACAAACTTATTTGTAGATTTTATCTTTTCTTCGAATTCTCACAGCACTTAATCTAGAGCTCCCATTAGGTACTTACATTCTCCACCCTACCTGATACTTGTTTTCAGGTAAATGATGATGTTTATGTGTTCATAAATATTATAGAATTAGATGCACACAAAGAGGTAAAGATGGCTGTTTCTTTTTCTGATCATGAAGAAGGCAAAACTCACTTTTTTGGCCTTCATATACATGTGTAAGTATGTAAACAGGCACATGTGTGTGTGTGTGTGTGTGTGTGTGTGTGGTATGTGTACATATATTCGTATTTGGCCTTTGTAGATACATTTAAAGGCATGATCCCATGCACACGAGTAATTTCTTGGGAACCCAGGCATCGCTTATTAAACACTGAATGTTACTTGTCTCATTTTCCACTTTGCCCAGAGCACTAGGTAGGATTCTAAGTGAATGTGGCCTCTTCCTTTGTTCTGTCTACAGCTGTGTCTGCCTGAATGAGCTTTCTAAGGGCCCAGGGTAACGGTCTTGACCATAACTGCTCATGAGAAGCTATGAAAGGATAAGCAGGCAGCCACATGAACACCATGGTCTTTAATTATGAGGTCCTATCATGGAAGGAAGGCCGGCAGACAGGCAGACACATTCCAATTACACTAATACACCTTGTAAACATCAAATATTTTTATTCTGAGATTAAAGAGAGCCTGAATCTTCACAACACTCCTGAGACTGTGTATATCAGGGCTACTGCCAGTGCTGCTGATGAGACAGGATTTCCTTTGGTTAAAATAGACTTTCACAAAAATAACAGCCTCGAGTCTGGAGGTGATTATATATGACTTCTACTTCTAGCTGTTCAAATGTAGTTTTTTAAAAAAAATCTTCAAAAAAGGACAGAGTTCATATTTTCAGAGGAAACCAATTAATATGTCTTTGCTTTTTTTCCAGAGGCCTTGGTCAAGTTATTTCCTTGGTTAAAGCTGGGTGGTAAGGGGCCTTGCTCCTTAAATCCTACCTGCCATTCCTCAGCACACACTTTGTGCTATGGAGATGGGACCATCCCAGTCACATTCTGCCATCCAGGTCAGCTGAAGAAAGTGATTGCAAGCCAGTCTGAGGAGAAATAGTGACAAAATAGAGTGAAACCATCTATGTGCCTTATAACAGTGGGCCTTCTGGTGGGCTATGATATATACATATATATGTAAACACATATATAGCATATACATCACATATCATATCTTATGTATATCATATATCATTATATATATATATATATATATATATATATATATATATATATATGAAACTCCTGAACCTGTGGCACACAAAAAAAATGTTAGACTTGATAGATTAACTTCTATAAGAATAGAGCATTTAAATCAGTAAAACAGAGGCTGGAGAGATGGCTCAGTAGTTGAAAGCACTGGTTGCTCTTGCAAAGGACTCAGGTTCAATTTTCAGTTCCCAGCACATGCATGGTACCTAACAACTGTCCATAACTCCAATTTGAGGGGATCTAATGCCCTCTTTTCCATGGGAATTTCATGACATGGTAACACCTACATACATGTAGACAATATATTTATATGCATAAAATAAAATATTTTAAATCAGTAAAACAACATTCTTTTGGGAGGGAGTCTCTTTCGAGACAGGGTCTTCCTGTAGCCCCAGCTGTCCTAAAACTCACTACGTAGACCAAGCTGGCCTTGAACTCACAGAGATGCACCTGCCTCTGCCTCCCGAGTGCTGGGGTTAAAGGCATGTGTCATCAGACCCAGCAAAACAACATTCGTTTACGCTGAAAAAACATTCTACTTTAATACCTCCAGGCTGTGATAGCCAATGACCACTAACTGGGTAGCTCATAAACAACAGAAATGTATTTCTCACAATTCTAGAGGCTCAGAAATCCAACATGATGGTAGAACAGATTCTACGGCGGGTGAGAATTGCTTACACATAAATGTTGCCTTTGCATCTTCCCATGGCAGAAGAAGTGAGAATCTTTCTTGGGCCTCTCTTATGAGGGAAATAATCCCATGCATGAGGGCTCTCTCCTCATGACCAATTTAACTCCTAATCTTATCACATTGGGAATTAGGATTCCAATTTAAGAATTTGGTAGAGACACAAATACAAGCCATAGCACCGTCTTAGTACATCAATGCCACATCACGGCAGTAGTTCTTTCTAGAGAAACTGATGACTAATTGGCAGGCAAGTTAATCTTTATATAAGCATTGCAGTTTTGAAACTTAGGAAAGTTCAAATCATAGGAAAGATGATAGTGAACACTTGAAAACTATCCTATAGAAACATGAACCATCACTTCTAATTTCTCAGTCACATGAATCTGAATTTTTACATATCATTTCCTCAAGCTAAAGGTCCTTTGTGTGCATATATGTGCATGTGTGTATATATTCATGCATATGGAGGGTACATGTGGAGGCCAAAAGGCCAACTTAAGCACCATCTACTTTTTTGAAACAGAGTCTCTCACTGGCCTGGAACTTGCAGAGGAGGCTAAGCTGGCTGAGCAGCCCCCAGGGACCTGACAATCTCTACACGTCCATCATACTGGGAGTACACGCATGCAGCAACAGGCCAGCATTTTATATGTGGGGTCTAGGGACTGGACTCTCACATTCATGTGCTTATAAAGCCAGCACTCTCCCAAGTGAGCCATGTCCCCAGCCCCCAAAATATATGTTACTGCTATGAATTGAAAGAAATGATATTTTATGAATTCCTCTACAAACAACAGACTCTGGCCCAAGGTAAAGTATGTGATCTTCAAATCCAGACCCTGTGATTCTCCTGCCTTTATTCTTGGAGATTATTTGAAAGGCTCAAAAGGCAAGAGGTGCATAACACCGTTTAGAGAAATGATAAATCATCTACATCCTCATGACTATCCATCCCCAGCCTATCCCATCCTGGGCTTCGTACAAAGCAATGTGACCATCCAGGGAAGCCCACAGAAGAAGGCAATGCTTCAGAACAGGGCTCTCTGTTCCTGACGATTTACATAGTAGGTAGGTTGACACTTAAGGAAGCACACCATTTACTGCTGCATTGACTCAACAAACACCCTAACAACTGAGCTTGCTACTTAATAGGCACTGTGGTAAGTGCTTGGGATGAAAACACGAACTGGACAAAACCCCCAGGCTCTAGCTGCTAAAAAGAGAGAAACAAGTAAATGAGTACAAACATAAAAATGATAGAAGATAATCATTACATAGTGTGAAAAGAGTCCAGTACAGAACTGGCACAAGGGAGAAAATTATTACCTTTACCCAGAAAGGAGATGTATGGTGGTGAGGAGAAAGGGAGGAAGTCGAGACTCTCAAGATCTGCCCCCCAAAGGTGGATGGGGCTGAGTTTGTCTTCTGACCTCCACATGTACCCCCTATACATGAGTACACACATGCACACGCATACACATACATACACGCATTTAAAAAAAAAAACATTTTTACCGAGGATATGTAAAAATTTGGATTCATGTGACCAAGAAATTAGAAGTAATGGTTCGGGCTGGAGAGATGGCCTAGTGGTTAAGAGCGCCGACCACTCTTACAGAGGACCCAGGTTCAATCCCCAGCACCCACATGGCGGCCGAGAGCCATCTGAAACTCCAATTCCAGGAGAACTGCAGTTCCAGGGGAATCCGAGACCCTCTTCTGACCTCTGCGGCATTGCACAACACGGGTGCACAAACCTGCATGCAGACAGTACATTCATACACATACAAAAATAAATAAAATTTTTAAAAAATTTAGAAGTAATGGTTCATGTTGCTATAGGACAGTTCTCAAGAGTTCACTGTCTGCTTTTGGTGGCACTAGCGAGGTCTTAAAAAATAAAAAGAGCATTGGGAGATAGATTATTGATGAAAGCACTTATTGCCAAAGAAGTAAGAAGAGCAGATTGCAGATCCCCGGAGCCCACACAAATGTCTGGTAAGCACGGCAGCTTCCGAAAGCGGAGACAGGATACCTGAGAGTTGGCTTGTGAGGCGCGCCTTGTCAGGGAAGTGAGCTCCAGATTATATAAGTAAGATCAGTAAAACAACTTTCTTTGGGGGGGGGTTCTCTTTTGAGACAGGGTCTGCCTGCAGCTCCAGCTGTCCTGGAACTCACACTGCCTCAAAGGATAAATGGAAGGCAAGATGACTGAGGAAGATTCTTACCATCAGCCACAGGCTGCCACACAGGCACACACACATGCATGTGAGCATGTAGATATGTATCATATACACATATACATGAGAAGAAAATAAACAATAAGGAAAAATAAGAGAATAAAGTTCTTTTCTTTTTGGTATTTTTGAGACAGGGTCTCCCTTTTTTTAGTCCCAGCTGACCTGGAACTCACTCCATAGACCAGGCTGGACTTGAACTCACAGAGATCCTCCTGCCTCTGCCTCCCAAGTGCTAGGATTAAAGGCATGCACCACCACGCCCAGCTGAGAAAATAAAGTTCTAAGCAGGCAGAATAATCAATGAGAAGGCCAAGTGCTGTGAAGCGTCACAGACTGTTTAGGCAGCATTGGGGATTGAAGATAACCAAAGCGGAAAGACAACAGAGTTACTTAATCCGAAATGTGCTTCAGAAAGTTGAGTCCGGGTGAAGAGAAGAAGACAGATTACAGGAAAGCCAGGCAGAAAGCAGGAAGACGAAGTACAAGGTTATTGCCGAAATGCAGAGGAAGGCCTTGTACTGTGCAGAGGCCCATGGGAATGGAGAAGACAGGAGCTGGAGTGAAGCTTGTAAGGCGGAATCATTACAAGATTTAAGAAAAGAAGAGGAGGGCTAGAGAGATGGCCTAGCGGTTAAGAGCGCCAACTGCTCTTGCAGAGGACCTGGGTTCGATCCCCAGCACCCACATGGCGGCTAAGAACAGTCTGTAACTCCAATTCCAGGAGAACTCCAGTTCCAGGGGAATCTGACACCCTCTTCTGACCTCTGCGGCATTGCACGACACGGGCACACAAAACTGCATGCAGACAGTACATTCATACACATAAATAAATAAAATTTAAAAAAAAAAAAAAAAAGAAAAGAAAAGAAGAGGGCTGGTTGTGGTGGCGCACGCCTTTAATCCTAGCACTTCGGAGGCAGAGGCAGGCAGATCTTTGTGAGTTCAAGGCCAGCCTGGTCTACAGAGCGAGTTCCAGGACACCTGGGGCTACAGGGAAACCCTGTCTCAAAAAGACCTTTTTTTTTTTTAAATTAAATTTTTAAAAATTGTCTAGTGAAAAATAGGAATGAGAGCATTAAAGAATTTTGGGGGGATTTTTGAGACAGTGCTCCCTGTAGCCCCAGCTGGCCTAGAACTCACCATGTAGATCAGGCTGACCTTGATTTCACAGAGATCCACCTGCCTCTGCCTCCCAAGTGCTGGGATTAAAGGTGTGCACCACCATGCCCAGCTTTAAAGGAATATTTTTAAATGGTGAAGCTACCTCATGCTTATGTATAATAAATTTCTACAAAAATCTACTGTGTTTGACTATGAATAACCAAATTCTCACCATCTGATAAATTTAGTGAACCTCTTCTCTTTTAAAAAGATAAATCTTTTTTCCTTTCCATTAAACTTCATGAGAGAATTGCTTAATCATAAGTGATCTCATTTCCAACTCCAAACTTGTTTTTACTTTTCACAAGATTTGAAAGTGCTGTATCAGAGCAGAAATGGATATTTTTAAATCAGTAATCTTTTAAGGAAATCTAGTCTATATTATTCTTTTCACTAGAATTACTAATTCGTTACAAAAATTCATGTTTCTTTAAATAGAAGTTAAAAGTCCACTTTCCCATAACTTGGATCAGAAAGTCTGCTTCTGGTTTGCTGGGGACTTTTTATAGTTGCAGCTTAAATTCTGGATGATTTTTACAAAGCAAGAAGACGTAAATCCTTCTGCAAGAAAGAGGAACTTTCACAATTAGTGAAAACCAAGAGTGCTGACACCAGGGGCTGAGGAAAGAGGACATTAGCACAGCTCCTGATGGAGAAGCAGGCCCCTGAAGCCACCTGGGAATGCTACATGCTCACATGTTCAGCCTGTGCTTACTGATGCTCTTCGTCTGTTTAATCTATATCTCTCTTAAGACAGGTACCACAAGAAGGAGCAAAATCTGTCTTTGCCTATAATATTGAAACCAATTGTGTTTATTCCTCTCTAACCACCTCTCCCTCCATCTCCCACAAGTTTTCACAGACAAAATGTTTTTGGGAAAAATGGGCAAACTTTCAACTTCATGGCACATGTGACTTATTAGCAAAAACCTTTTGTGTGCTTGTTTTCAAAAGCTGCAAGTGCCCAGTACAAGCCAGGGTGCTATATAAAAGGATGTCCTTCTCTTAGAAGGGAAAAACTTCAAAGCAATCCCTAACATCCCAGAACTCACTGCATTTCTGGTAACTATTATCTGTTTGGGCCAGAAAACTTTAAGGTTTTTGGCTGAATTCAAAGATGAAGAGCCTGTGTTCAGTCCAGCATGTCTTTTTTGTGTTTTGAGCCAGAAAACCTTGTCAACTGGATTTGGGTGATATAACGAGCCAATCACTCAGAAAGTAGGATTAAAAAAAAGTTCATTTTGGTTTTCCTTAAAGAGTCATCCAACTAGCCAGGCGTGGTGGCGCACGCCTTTAATCCTAGCACTTGGGAGGCAGAGGCAGGCGGATCTTTGTGAGTTGAAGGCCAGCCTGGTCTACAAAGTGAGTTCCAGGACAGCCGGAGCTACAGGGAGGTTTTCCTTAAAGAGTCATCCAACTAGCCAGGCGTGGTGGCGCACGCCTTTAATCCTAGCACTTGGGAGGCAGAGGCAGGCGGATCTTTGTGAGTTGAAGGCCAGCCTGGTCTACAAAGTGAGTTCCAGGACAGCCGGAGCTACAGGGAGACCCTGTCTCAAAAAAGATCAAAAAAAAAAAAAAAAGGAGTCATCCAACTAATATATGGGCAGGGTCTAGCAGCAGGTACTGTGACAATGACCACAAAGAGTCAGATAGAAGAGGGGTCTGCTCATCAGGAGTGTTCTTTGAAAATGAACAGGTCAGAAGACATTGTAGAAAGGAAGTTTTAAAGTATTTGTGTGCTACATCTTTTAAGGACATGAGTACAGGAAAATAACTACCACAATTATTATACATAATTTACGTGAGTTTGTTAAAAAATATTATACTAAGAAACTTGTCAGAGTCTTTGCTTGGGAGGAATTGGTATAATTTATGTCCTCCACTCTCATTCACAAAATGTCCTTTCAGCATCCACCCCGTGTTTTAAGTCCTCCTCCCTCATACATTCTCCACTTTCCCTCACATACTTCATAGAAGCTAAGTTGGCCACTGAGGCTTTCTGTGGCTACAAGTTACCTTCCATCCATAGAAAATCAACCACAAAAAAAAAAAAACTCATGAACAACTTCTGGGCATGGGGAGTCATTCATTTGGCTTATACAAAGAGCTGCCATAGTGAAATCTCTACCTCTCTAATTATATTTGGGCAAGAGGTTGGAGATTTAATTTTCCTTAGGAAATTTAAATCTCCTTAGGAGTAGATATTTGGAAAATGTAGCTTTTCACACAAATATATTTCCGAATTAACAAAACAGATAGGTAGGTAGGTGAATAGTTAAAATGATAAAAGGATATTATAAAAAGATATTATCCTTTTTATTAATCTCAACATCTTATTAATCTCATCCTTACTAATCTCAACATCTCTAAGAAGTCATAAGCCAAAAAAAAAAAAAAAAAAAACCCAGTAAAAGGATACTGCCTGTTTGTTCTAAATTTGTTTTTCATTACTTGTTTATTTTTTCTCTAAGTTTATTTTTAGTTCAGCAGTTGAGTGTGTTAAAGGAATCAATAGCAAAGACCCATGGCGGGGTCAGTGAAGACAAGAGACTCAACAAGTGACAGAGGAAATTCATTCCTTGAGTCCTCATCTGCTATGAATTCACAAGTGAGAAGCAAGACCCCAACCTGCCCGCAGTTCAGGGCATGAAAAAGGTACTGCCTTCAGGAATAAATTGAGGGGAAACACAGGTGAAGCAATCGCACTGACCAGAACAATTGATATTTATCCAAACTGAACAGAAAATGGGAAATCAAGAATATACCCTAACCCACTTTGCCACTGACTCACTGAGCAGTTGTTCCTTTCCCCCTTGCTAGAGTTCACCCAGCTACCTGGAATAATTTGTTAATTCAAATACATATTTGACTAAGTTTTATATTTGTGTGAAAAGCTACACTTTCCAAATAGCTACTCCTTAGGAGAAAATTATCCCAACTTTTTAGTGCCTAAGGAATAGGGTCTCCCAATTATTACAGGTCCAATAGGGGTCTCTTGCCCAGTCCTGAACTGCCCAAACATGGAAGAATGCTCTTTTTTTCCAGCTAAGAAAGCCTGCCTTCTAGGTTCAGATTGAACCTTACCAATTCCAATACTCAATGCTGTCACTGTTGGTTTAGAATTTAGTCATCAAAAACTCAACTTCAGTCAGCTAAGCCAATGGGGGTCATGTTCTAAGTGATGGGCTCATGTACTCAAAGCTATCTGAGAACAACTGGCCAAGTGGAACGTACGGGCGAGTTGGTCTACTTTGAGAACTGAGTCCACTTTGTCTGCTGGTTTCCTATTTCTACTCAGTAGAGCTACTGTGAAGCAACTGCTTAGTGAGGTCGACTTCAGATCAAAACACTATGGTTGTTGCTAAGGGGCAGCTCCTACCAGAACTGCTCTTAGAGTGCCCACAGCTCTGTGACTGCTTGGATTGCTTGCTGGGATCTAGAACGACATGGAAGAAAAATCTTTGGGCATGTCTGTAAGAGATTTTTCTAGATTAGGTTCGTTGAGATGGGAAGAACCCCTCTGACTGTTGGGGTGAATAAAAAAGAGACAAGTAACTAATACAGCCTCCAAGGGAGGTTTCTACATCAAGAAGTGAGGCTGGCTCCCTTGAAATAAAGCATACTCGTTTCTAGCTGGAGCTGGAGGCACCTCTTAGCCCTCGTCTGACTTCTTCCTGGCCCCCAGACATAGCACATCCACCTATTACTGTAGCTCAGCAATTACTCAAACTGAAATGCAGTGAAGGAGTTCACAGGTTCCTTAACAGAGTGTAGTTGGGCTATTGCATATAATTCCCCAGAAGTGTTCACAGGATTTTAACATGCCACCTAAGGCATTTCTGTTGATACTTTCAGCTTCCATTTCATAAGACAGGATTCCCTGCTTGGTTCCCAAATCTTAAGGGCATTCTTTCTGAGTCTGCAACTTCCACAAGGGACTGACTATACATACATCCCCTGTGGTATGTCTCTAAGCCAAAGTCAAATTTCACTCAATGTATATTCAACTGAACATCCTTAAATGAGTTACATTATGTAATGCGAGATCCCAAGAACACAAAGGCACTGATTAGTTGTGGAGGTTGTTTTTTTGTTGTTGTTTGTTTGTTTGTTTGTTTGCTTAAACAGGGTCTCCCTGTGGCCTCAGACGGCCTGGAACTCACTAGGTAGACCATGCTGGCCTTGAACTCACAGAGATCCACCTGACTCTGCCACCCAAGTGCTGAAATTAAAGGTGTGCACCACCACACCTGGCAGGCTCTGATTGGTTTTACTTCAACAAAAAATGTTGCATAGTTCCCAAAGGATAATGTATGAATCAGTTGATTAAAACTCAATTCAGTTGTTAAAAATATATGTATTCCTGGGCTGGAGAGATGGCCTAGCAGTTAAGAGCACCAACCGCTCTTGCAGAGGACCCGAGTTCAATCCCCAGCACCCACATGGCGGCCAAGAACCATCTGAAACTCCAATTCCAGGAGAACTCCAGTTCCAGGGGATATCCGACACCCTCTTCTGACCTCCGCAGCATTGCACAACACGGGTGCACAGACCTGCATGCAGACAGTACATTCATACAAATACAGAAATAAATAATTAATTAATTAATTAAATATATATATATATATATGTATATGTATTCCTGATCCCCACAACAAACCCATGAGTTAGAATTGCTTTTGGAAAGACCTCAGAACCTATATATTTTACTTTTGAAGTGTATCTTCTCTGTTCCTAAATAGAATCCCAGCTCTGCCATCATTTGTAAACATACACTGGAGAAATTACCAAACCTCTGAGTCTTAGTTTCTTTAACTGAAAAATATTCAAAATGCTTACACCTTACGATTTTATAAGGAATAAATGAGGGTATATGAGCGGAACTACCGGCCACCTCCTTGGATAAGTAGTTACCAATAATAATAAAATAGCAACACAAACTGCAATAATACTGTCTCCAGGGCAAAATGGACCAAGCCAACAGGGACAAACAATAGACAACAAACTGTGGAGCAGGCACCATCAAAAGTGCCAAAGAACCACTAGAACCAACAGTCAGAAAACCACATCTAAGAGCTGGCTAAGAGGTCNTCCCTGTGACCCCAGCTGTCCTGGAACTCACTCTGTAGACCAGGCTGGCCTTGAACTCACAAAGATCCGCCTGCCTCTGCCTCCCAAGTGCTAGGATTAAAGGCGTGCACCACCGTGCCTGGCAAGAGACCCTATATTTATTTTATTTTATTTATTTATTTTTGTCTTTTCAAGACAGGGATTATTTATTTATTTATTTATTTATTTATTTATTTATTTATTTGTCTTTTCAAGACAGGGTCTCCCTGTAAGCCCCAGCTGTCCTGAAACTCACTCTGTAGACCAGGCTGGCCTTGAACTCAAAAAGATCTGCCTGCCTCTGCTTCTCGAGTGCTAGGATTAAAGGCATGCGCCACCATGCCTGGCAAGAGACTCTATCTTTAAAAGACCAAAAAAAAAAAAAAGCAAAAAGGAAGAAAAAGAAACAGCACAAGAGGAAGGAGATAAATAGAATAGGGATGTCCCAATGGGAGGGAAGAGTTCTAGGCCAACTGGAAGCCCCCAGGAAGATTGCTAATCCTTTGGACTCTGCAGGGTTCCAGGCTCTCACACACAGGATAAAATAAGGTATTCTGAGCTGGTTCCAAAGGCAGTGATTTAAGTGCAGAGAATCCAGGAGACGCCTAGAAATCACATTCAAGACAGCAATGCCTAGAGGTCTTCAGTATTTTTAGGAGGGCTTAAACTCTTGACACAAACCAGTTTAACTCAGACAAAAGCCACACGAGGGCCACAGAAACCGTGGGGCTGGATGGACATGGGCAGAGAGACCCTGGAGTCACTCCCATGAGAAAGCATCTCTCAGAGCAAAGTACCTCATTGGACAAGTCAAGCAAGGAGGGATGGGGAGGCGTAGGAGGCCAGGGGGTAAGTGGAATGGAGTAATGGCAAAAAAATGAAAGCCTTCTCTTTGCCCAATTAATAAAGCCACACAGCATTTCTTGTTTGACTTTTTTCTTTGTCTCCATCACCTAAAGAATGAAGATCAAATATACACCAGTATGTCCTCTAGTGAAAATAGAAAAGAAGTACCAAATGTTTGACAAACTGCTAGGCTTGTTCTAGCAGAAAAATAAAATGGTAAGTACTAGGCGGGTGATAGCCAAAGAGTGAGACATCAGGTACTGAGTAAATGTGGCAGATGTGACAGTGCCAGGTGGGCTAGGATGACCAGAGAGCGGGGTGGGAGCCTCCCTCAAATTTGGGAGTGCTATAGAAAAAGTTGTTGCTATGAACTATGGACTGCAAAACTCTCAGATGTTAGTCAGTCTCAAAAGAAGGGAAGTACTGCCTGGACTGGGCTTCTTTAAATGTAGCCTTTGAGAATGAACCACATGGGTCCCAGCTGTCTAACAGATGAGGTTAGTGGGATGTATAATGCTGGGCATGCAGTGTAGCCCTTGTAAGGCTTCCCTCCTTATGCTATGGAGATAGCAAGAGCTAAAGATATAGAAAAACAGCACTAAAACAATTAGGCAACCCAGCTAAGGCCTCTGGAGAGGCTGTCAAAGCCCAACCTCAGCCCGGCCAAAGTGCCTAGCACATCCAACCCAATTGCACGGTCCTTCGTGCCTGCCTCACACCAACTATCTTCATGCTTTCCATCCGTTCAGCCACATTCCCTGCCCCCAAAGTCTTAACGTTCCCTAAAAGAAGCGCGGGGGCCATTGTGTCTCACCCTGAGCTTGCTCGCGGCCTGGTTCCCTTTTCTTCTGCCCATGACTCCCAAGTCTGCTTCACCCACCAGCTGTGTACATGCCATCCCAAGCCAAGTGTGGACGTGCACCTCTGCAATCCCAGTGCTTAGGACTCTGGCAGAAGGATCACAAGGTTGAAGCCAGCCTGGGATACAGAATGAGCCTCTGTCTCAAAAGAAAAAAAGAGAGCAAACTATGTCCCTATCCCAGCAACCCGGGGAGACCAGAAGACCTCAAAAGGCCAGGTCCCCGTGAAGGTGATTCTGGCCGATCGAAATTTCAGAAGCCCTAAACAGTTCCAAACAATAGGAGATTCAATTAAAACCCAGTTTTTAAAACAGTGGAGAAACCAGTTCAGAAAAATGAGGTAGACTATTTCAGAAACCCAGAAAAGTCCAATACAATACTGGAAGGGAGAGAGTTCGGGATACATGAGTCCATTCTTCTCAAACCAGATTTGAGGCAATTAGACTCATTCTAGGCCTCACTCCCTGAGTAGCAAAGGTGCTGTTCATTCCCTGCCATTTCGGGAAATTGGATCACCACAGAACAGTTTAAAACCTCAGTGAAGGTTGGAGGCAAGGAAACTGCTTCCAAGGACCAGGATGGCTAGAATTGAAGGAAACTTTTAATGTTCGTTGAGCACTTATCAATTGAGGGGACTGGTATACACTGCCTGTTATTTCTCTTAAATCTTACAACTCTATTTTACAGACTAAGATAACTGAGGCCCAGTTTCTCATGATTTGCAGTCACTTGTGGTGAGTCTTAGAGCCAAACACTTCCATGGCTGATTCTAAAGCCTGGGCGTCTTCCCACGGCACCAGTAAGCGTGAAACAAATAGCACAGAGCAACACAGAACAGCACCAAAATTATGTCCTATATAAAGACAAATAGTATCTGAGACCTATGTAAAAATAACCTAGGGATGTGGTAGGTGGTAAGATGAGGGGGTGGGGGCAGATAAGCAAAGACTGGACAGGTGTTCATAAAAATTGAGACTAGCCGGGCGTGGTGGGGCACTTCTGTAATCCCAGTACTTGGGAGGCAGAGGCAAGCAGATCTCTGTGAGTTCAAGGCCAGACGACTGGTCCACATAGTGAGTTTCAGGACATCTGGGGCTACAGGGAGTCCCTGTCTCAAAAAGAGCAAAAAGAAACCCTAAACTAATACATGTTCAGCGCAAACTTTGTAAAAACCAGATAATCAATTCTCTGGTTATTATTTTGCCCATTATTTTAGATATGTACTTAAATGAATTTTATTCGTAAGTTCATTAAAGGCTTCTTTACTTAACATTATAATAAAAACTGAACTGTTCTAAATTTCTTATTTCATTTAACAAGAAATTCCTGAAAAAAACATTCTTTTTGGTGAAACTATGCTTAATCTATATGTTTACCCAAGTGAGAAGCAAATTCTTAGAAAAATGTGAGAAGTTTTTGCTAAATAGAGTATTCAATTCTATAAATAAAAGTAAGTCCAAAGCTGGGCGTGGTGGTACACGCCTTTAATCCTAGCACTCGGGAGGCAGAGGCAGGTGGATCTTTATGAGTTCAAGGCCAACTGGTCTACAGAGTGAATTCCAGGACAGCCAAGCCTACAGGGAGACCCTGTCTTGAAAAGACCAAAAAAAAAAAAAAAAATGCCCAGAAGCCACTGTCATCTCTATAGAGACTGGTAAGATAAAGGGGAAATAATATTTTACCTTCACTGTTCAGATGGACACTTTTGAAAGAATTTATTTTCTCTTATGGGAAGTTACAAGCACATACAAAAATGGGGCAATTCATGGAGGCTTGGACTCAGCACTTCTCTGGTCTCAACCTTTTTTTTTGTCTGTCTTTTTTTGAGACAGGGCCTCCCTGTAGACCCAGATGTCCTGAAACTCACTATGTGGACCAGTCGTCTGGCCTTGAACTCACAGAGATCTGCCTGCCTCTGCCTCCCAAGTACTGGGATTACAGAAGTGCCCCACCACGCCCGGCTAGTCTCAACTTTTATGAACACCTGTCCAGTCTTTGCTTATCTGCCCCCACCCCCTCATCTTACCACCTACCACATCCCTAGGTTATTTTTACATAGGTCTCAGATACTATTTGTCTTTATATAGGACATAATTTTGGTGCTGTTCTGTGTTGCTCTGTGCTATTTGTTTCATGCTTACTGGTGCCGTGGGAAGACGCCCAGGCTTTAGTATCAGCCATGGAAGTGTTTGGCTCTAAGACTCACCACAAATGACTGCAAATCATGAGAAACTGGGCCTCAGTTATCTTAGTCTGTAAAATAGAGTTGTAAGATTTAAGAGAAATAACAGGCAGTGTATACCAGTCCCCTCAATTGATAAGTGCTCAACGAACATTAAAAGTTTCCTTCAATTCTAGCCATCCTGGTCCTTGGAAGCAGTTTCCTTGCCTCCAACCTTCTACTGAGGTTTTAAACTGTTCTGTGGTGAACCAATTTCCTGAAATGGCAGGGAATGAACAGCACCCTTGCTACTCAGGGAGTGACCAGGCTGCCGTTGAACTCACAGAGATCCACCTGCCTCTGCCTCTGCCTCTGCCTCTGCCTCTGCCTCCCAAGTGCTAGGATTAAAGGCATGCCCAATGTATTAGTTTTTTTTAAGATAAGAAAAACACCTCAATGGACTTTTTAATGATATTTAGGGACAGAGAGCTCAATTAATTAAAATATTTGTTCTCAACACTGGCATCATTGAACTAGCAGTGCTTCTATCAGTCATTCACAAAATCTATCATGTGTCAGTTCATGCACAAGTTATTTCTAATACAGCAGATTGGATGTTTTAAAATTCTCGTTTTATCAGTAACAAATTGAAGCCCTGAGGAGTTTAAAAAGAAAAAAAACAACTTGAGGAGGGCACAGGGATTTGCAATTCTGTCAACTCCAGCTACTTATCAGCATTTACTTCCTGGGTTAGAGAACAGGCACTAGGAGTAGAAACCTGGGAAAAGTCAACCAGAGCTTTGTGTCTCTGGCTGTATTCTGTATTCTCTGCCCTGTACTGATTCATATTGCCCAGTTTTCTGGCTCTGGCCAAGGTGGGGATGATTAAGCATCAAGATGGACTAGTTTTTCCTTCTGCCTTCCCCTGAGCTGCCAACTGAATCTTAGCACCCTGCTATTGAGCTGGGTGGCTCAGGCTTGGGCTGCAATATGACTGTCCTTTCAAAAATAATTCTCGTCAGTGGTTTTTGTCAGGGCTGCCATTTCACCTTTTGGGGGACAGGTCAAGTTCCCCCCTCTTTCCCTCTTTCCCTCTTGAATTCATTATGATCAGCTTGCTAATCATAATTAAGCACTATGTGCAGGGAATGGTTTGGGGCCTTCTAAGTAGCCTCTAAGGCAAGAAGATGCCAAGAGAGTCAGAAGCTGGGCCATCCAGTAAAAACCTTTCTAGACAAACCACCTAGCAGCCCAGTAGGCAGTTAATCAATGTATGGCTGGCCAGAAAGTGTGATCCAATCAGCAAGGCCTGAAATTACAGGCTCCGGGTAGTTCTAAATAACAACTTAGTAATTGATCTTCCTACTGCTAAAATTTGGAGATATATGCTCCTGGTGGCTGGGAAGTTTCTTGTTCTCTGAGGTGTATTGAGCAACTCAATAAGCAGTATCATTTAGAAATTCTATTTTATAACAAATTCCCCCAAGAAATAGCCAAACAATTTCCCACAGTGACTAATGCTGCCCACCAGACACCAATTCCCCCATGGTAGGTTAACCACTGTGGTGAAACAGCTGTGTACAGTCCTGTGGCCTCTCATACCTAAAGAGAACTCTGTGGGGTACTCAGCTTAATCCGTTTCTATGTAGTTGGAGGGAGTCTCAGATGTTCATCAGCGAAGAATACTAATACTACCTACACTGGGTCTCTTTTTCATTTACATGCATTACAGCAATGAAAAGTTCTGCTACTTAAAATTTGTAATTTTCAGACCTTGCTAATCGGATCACACTTAGTAGCCAGTTATGAGTTGGCTGATGCCTCACAGACTTTTCAGCTATACCAAGAACAGGTAGAGATTGGACTCAAGGAGGAAACGCCCAGGAAAGTATGTGGAATTGCTTTCTTCACAAAAGTGGCCCGTAACAGGGAGAATCACTCTAAGAAATAAACCATTTACCTTTTCTGAACAAGAATAAATCAGGCCTGAGTAAGAAATAAGTCTTAAAACAGTTATTGCTAAAGAAACTAAGACCAGATTCTCTGATGGAAGTCAAGGAGTAATACATCAACAAACGATGGCGGTGACTCATTGCTCATTATTAAATGATATGTTCAGCTTTTTTTATTTTTATCTCAGTCATTTAGCTTGTGACTTTGGTAAGTCAGTGCTTCCTGTCTGTTCTTACAGACAGGTACCTCAATGACTTCCATTCATGAAGATTTGACTGCATATTTGGCTGCAGTTATAAACACAATACCAAAATCCGCATTGCCTGAAGACAATGAAAATATGGAAGAAGTCATTTTGAACCTTGGGAATTTTCAGAGAATTCCTTCTTTCAGATATCCGCCCCCTCAATTTTTTTGCTGCTGTTAAATAAGTAAGGCATTTTGTGAGACAATTTAAATGACTTAAAGAATTAGACTTTAGCAATTGGTTCAGTTTCATATTAGTTTTAATAATTTAATTGCATTTCTTAGTACTTATATACATATATAATGTGTGCACATTATATATATGTATATATATAATATAATATGTTATATACATATATAATGTGGACTCTATCAAGTCCCTAATCTTCACATGTGTGTGCACATTATATATGTATATAACATATTATATTATATATATGCATATATATAATGTGCACACACATGTGAAGATTAGGGACTTGAGAGAGTCAGCTTTCTCCTTTTACCATGTGGGTCCCAGAGATTGAATTCAGATCAACAAGCTTGGTAGCAAGTGCCTTTACCCACTGAGTCATCTGGCTGGCCTCAATTTTATATTTGATTGATTAAAAATTAGTAACTCTATAAATTAATTTACCTTCAAAGCATATAGTCTTTCCTTTGTGTATATGTGGTTTGGGGTTACATAGGGTTTGGGGAGTTATTGTTTTTATGTTTGTTATAAATATATATATATATATTATAGTGGAAATAGTGGGGGAAATATGTGTTGCGTTTTATAAAACCTCAGATGTGGAAAATAGTTTAAAGGTCTCTACTGATGCAGGTGCAGCTGGGTTCAATGAAGCTAGTTAAAATGCCAGTAACTCATGATCCTACCCAGAAGTGCTGATAATCATTGGGCAGAAACCATGTCCATTTTTTCTACTATTAATAAGAACAATAGTCAGAAAATTATCATAAATGCTTTGAGTGAAGCTCCAATATCTATTGAAGATATTTTTAAAATGTATGAATTTTTCCCAGGTTAATAGAGAAGCCAGGTCTACTTATAGAGGAAATCATAAATTACCAAATGATGATGAAACTCATCCTACTGGAATCCTCAATCACTATAAATTCAATCTTTCACCCATTTTTCTAACAATGTTCTAGAGTTTTAGCTGGAGATGAAAAATATTATATAAGGTTATATTTATTTTCCCAAGGAAGCTAAAGTCTGCTGCATTGATGAGTTAAAATTTGTTTTGATTTATTAATTTTTATTTTATGTGTATGTGTGTTTTGTCCGCATGTACATAAGTGTACCACATGTGTACAATGCCTTTGGAGGCCAGAAGAGGGAGTCGGAGCCCCTGAAACTGGAGTTGTACATAGTTGTTAGCTGTCATGTGGGTGCTGGGAACCAAACATGGTCCTCCAGAAATGCACCCTGTGCTCTCAACCACTAAGACATTTCTCCAGCCCCCAGATTTAAATCTTAACATGTTTTCTGAATTATTAAAAACTGGTGGGAAAATGAATGAATCAATTCCAGATAGAAAGACATGAGTAACTGAATGGTAAAAAATGTAGAGGGGAAGCTGAATATAGAGATGATGCTATCATTATAAAATATGTGTTGCCCCATGCCGGGCATGGTGGTGCACACCTTTAATCCTAGCACTTGGGAGGCAGAGACAGGCAGATCTTTGTGAGTTCAAGGTCAGCCTGGTCTACAGAGCAAGTTCCAGGACAGCTGGGGCTACAGGGAGACCCTGTCTCAAAAAGACCAAAAAATAAAAAAAAATTAAAAAAAAAAAAATATATATATAGTGTGTGTGTGTGTGTGTGTGTTGCCCCAATTTACCTGGCATTATTCTCATAGCAATTAAAATGGACAATATTTTGCTGGGTAAAATGGTTACATGTCTCTATTCTAAGCACTTGAGAAGAGGCAAGGAAAATGAAGAATTGGAGGCCAGCCTGGATTTCATACAAATACAAGGCCAGCCAGGGCCACATAGTGGGTGACACTCTATCTAAAAAAAAAAGGGCTGGAGAGATGGCCTAGTGGTTGGGAGCACTGACTGCTCTTGCAGAGGACCTGGGTTTGGTCCCCAGCACCCACATGGCGGCTAAGAACCATCTGTAACTCCAATTCCAGGAGAACTCCAGTTCTAGGGGAATTCGACACCCTCTTCTGACCTCCTCAGCATTGCACAACACGGGTGCACAAACCTACATGCAGACAGTACACTCATACAAATAAATAGATAGATAGATGATAGATGATAGATAGATAGATAGATAGATAGATAAGATAGATAGATGATAGATAGATAGATAGATAGATAGATAGATAGATAGATAGATGATAGATGAAGGAAGGAAGGAAGGAAGGAAGGAAGGAAGGAAGGAAGGAAGGAAGGAAGGAAGGAAGGAAAAGACATTAGGTCTACGCTAATGGTATAGATAACACCTAAAAAAAAATTATTATAAATCCACAACATTCTGAGTCCTTTACATATGTAAATTTATTTAATCTTTAACTCCAAGAAAAATGTTATTATTCTTCCTACTCACAAATTAAGAACTTGAAAAAAATAGCACTTAATCCAAAATTGTTCAGCTAATAGGTGAGGGAAGCAGGATTTGAATCCTGGTGATCTGGCTTTAACTATCATTTGCTCAACTACTGCGTTAACCATTTTCTTATAAAAATGACTTTACGAGGCTGATGAATGCTTACCTAGTATGCACAAAGCCCTGGGTTTAACCCAGCACCAGATAAGCCAGGCATGGTACCACATACCCATAATCCCAGCCCTGGGAAAGTGAAGGGAGGAGGATCAGAATCCAAGGTTACACAGGGAGTTCAAGAATAACCTGGTATACTTGAGACGCCCGTCTTAAAAACTATACATTATATTAAAAACAAAGGAACCATAAATAAACATTGTACTCTGGTTGCTATTTTTTTCTCATGAGACTTAACAGGTAAATCATTCTGAAATTCCTTTCACTTTGTGCCAGGGTGTACTAGATAGCTAAATAGTGGATGATGGGTGTCAAGTTTCTTACTATTGGAGAGGAAATTACAATTGAACAAGAAAACTTAGAATGAACATGGTGGAGTTCGATGATAATCAGATACATTAGCATAAACTCAATGTTTAGCTTAATATAGAAAGAAATAATAATGAGATTTCTGGAGTCAATGGCTCATGTACAATTCTAGATGTTCCTATCGAAAGAGTTCAGAGGCCATGACATCCCTAGAGCAACAAGCATAACTACCACCTGGATCTTGGTTTCTAAATACTGTTTTCCAGCAAAAAGAAACCAAGCTTCCATGTAAAGATAACTGATCTAGGGCTGGGACAAGAAAAATATAAAACATACATGAAACCTCATATAGTACCAAAAAACAATGAAATACTTATGGACCAAAGGACGAAGGCATGTTCAGGAAAATAGGGACCATACCAAAAGCACTCCTATTGATCAAACTTGCTACAGTTTAAGCAACAAAACAAATAAAGGCCTCTTGGACTCTTACCCCAAGTATAAAATAAGCATACATAGCCGGGCGTGGTGGCACACGCCTTTAATCCTAGCACTTGGGAGGCAGAGGCAGGCGGATCTTTGTGAGTTCAAGGCCAGCCTGGTCTACAGAGTGAGTTCCAGGACAGCTGGGACTACAGGGAGACCCTGTCTCGAAAAGACCAAAAAATAAATAAATAAATAAATAAAAATAAAAATAAAATAAAATAAGCATACATAAGTCCATGCTGACCTAAGTATATGAATAAATAAGCAAATAGAGAAGAGTTCAATCTTTTTTGTGAATGAATTCTAAATTATATATACTATCCACCCTAGGTGGTAGAGCATGTCCTTTACTTTCCCTTTTCTTTGGGAGAGGGTTAAACTTAATAACTCACACTCAAAGAACACAACAGGGAACTAAAAAAAAAAAAAAATGTCTTTACAGTAGAGAAATCTGCTTGGCAAATGCTACCTTAACCCAATGATAAGGTTAATAACTTCAGTGACATTTTATGGCTGTCAGGTACTCTGTCATCTTATATGACTTAGAAGCACATTCCAGTTTTGTGGATCCCTCCCAAACCCACAATCATGGTCTATTTATGAGAAAACATCAAATAAACCCAGATTGTGGGACAATTTACAAGATATCTTATCAGTACTGTTCAAGACTATCACAAGGTCAGAATAAAAAAGACTACAATTATCCCAGACCTCAGGAGATTGGGAAATATGATAACCTAATACAATTTGGTCCAGTGATCCTAGAGCAAAAGGAAGACATTAATGTGGAAACTGCTGAAAGATAAATATAATATGTGGTTTAGGTAACAGTAGCATACCTATGCTAATCTGTTTGATAGTATACCCTAGTACTACAAGTAATACATAGTAAGTAATACAAGATGCTGGCACTGGGATAATTGGCATACTATAACTTTCTATACTATCTCTGCAACATTTCAATAAATCTAAACTTATTCCAAAATAAGAAGTTTACATAAGAAATTATACTTACAAATAGACCATCTATGGAAAATACATAAAAGATCAACAATGCAACATACCACTGAAAAGAAGCTAGAGATAAGATCACAATAATATTTTTATCAATTTTTTGTTTTCTGATAGGACTATTATTCCTTAATTCTCTTTTTCTTTTATATTTGTTTATTGAGTGTGCATGTGTGTGTGTGTGTGTGTGCCACCACATGCATGTGGCAGAGAACGATCTTCAGTAGTAGTAGTAGTCTTCTTCCACCTTGTTGAGGAAGGGTTTCTCTTTTTTTCTGCCACACTGCATCCCCCAGGCTAGTTAGTCAATAAGCTTCCAGGAGATTCTCCTATCTCTGCCTCCCATCTTATTGTGGGCATGCTGGGATGACAAACTAGTGCTACCACAGCTGACATTTTTTACACGGATTCCAGGGATCAAACACTGGTGGTCAGGTTTGCACAGCAAGCACTTTTACTCCCTAGCTAGCCAGCTCACCAGCCCCCATCCTTAAGTCTTCATAAAACACTTTGGAAACATCACTAAATTCATAAATGCTCACAAGATACACATCATCACTAAATTCATAAATGCTCATAAAATACACATCGTGCATCAGGCACTGGCCTAGGTACTATGGATGTTCTGTTGAACAAGATATGGTTCTCAAAATAACTTCCAGTGTGGTTGGAGAAAGACAAGCCAACGCTAAATAAAACATAGCATGATATATGCTGCCTAAGAAGTCATTTCAATAAGGTAGGTACACACAAGAGGAAAATTCATGCAGGGTAGAGACAGTCCTCCTGGAGGAGTTCGTGCGTGTGCTATGCAGTTTGTGGCCATCACAAAGAACCTCCAGTGACAGTAATATTTGCCATCCACCTTCTAACAGCATGAAGCACATTTGCAAAACATAAGGCTAATCATGCCAGTCCATCTGAATACTCTTCAGAACTTTCCATCGCTCTTAGGATCAAGTCAAGTTGTTTACATTTGTGATAGCTAGTTTTACATGTCTTCTCTAGGCTATAGCACCAAGTTACTTGATCGAGCATTAACCTGGATCACTCTCCCTCTTGTTCCTTTTTAATACCTATTCATTCCTCAGCTCTTAGCCCAGTTGTTCCTTCATCAGAGATCCTCTGAGCTCTCATTCTCAACCTCACTATTTCCTTTCAAACTACCTGAACACCTCTCTGGCATAGCTGGACAAGTTACAAGTTGCAAATTCAGCATGCCAGTGTATGAGTTCCATGAAGGCAGGAAATATGTCTGGCTTGGCTCATTTTTTTACGATTCTATTCCCTGCTTGCAGCATAAAGTTCTCTCAATGAGTATCTGTTTAATGAATGTAAACAAGATGGGATAAGACCAGAAAACAGTTCTGAACAGCCACAGTTTCTGAAGTTTTGCCAGGTAGAATCCAATGGCCCAGTCCTTTTGATGACTCATCAAGTTGAAACTCAAGGTCAAAAAAGGGGAACTGGGGAGGCAGTCAAAGCAGGCAGAGGGAGGGGGTTTTACTTGTTGGAGACAGAAATGTCTCTGCAGATGGGCTGGAGGTGGTTGGTGTGGCTACAGCCTCACATTGACACTGACTTCTTCAAAAATACCACCTGTCTCTTTACTCAAGCTGGGGTTTATGTAATAATATTTCCCACATATTACCAGCTGCCAAATAGTGAAACTATCAGAAGCATTGTTTCACGTCTTGAATACTGATGTTAGCCTATTAAACAAATAAAACAAAGGCACGTTCTTACCACATTTTTATTTTTTCTGAGTTAATTTTTTACTTATTCTTTGAGAACTTCATACAATGTATTTTGATCACCCCTAATCCCTCTCCAACACATCCAAGACTCACCCTCCAGATCCCATTATCCACTTTGTGTCTTTTTTTTTTTTATATAACCAGAAAAGTCAGAAAGTCAGAAAACTGACTCTGCCTACCCCAATAGCCATCAACTGTCAATAGCTCCCCAGCAAGAGGTGGAGGATCCTGTGCCCATCCCTCCTCCATGCTGGAAGGTAGATGGGCTTGATACTGTGGAGATCTTACCCAGCAGCCACAGCTGCCGTGAGTTCAGGAGTGCACCAGTCCTGTCATGTCCAGAAGGCACTTCGGAGGCTGTCTGTTCCAACTTCTGGTTCTTACAATCTTTCTGGTCCTTTTTTCTAAAATGTTCCCTGGGCCTTGTAGGGAGGAGCTGTGATACAGAAGTTCCATTTAGGGCCAAGCACTCCACAGACATGTATTCTCTGTACTTTAACAAGTTTTGGGTTTCTCCACCACTTTCCACCTAATACACAAAGATGTTTAGGACTCGGAGCAGTACTACTCTATGGGCACAGACATACATATTTAGAATGCAGTTTGGTACTATGTCTAGTGAGCAAAATAATGACAGTAGACCTATGAGCTCCCCATCCATAGGATCTTGACCAATTTACTACAGTACAAAGCATGTAGACCAGGCCTGATATCCAATCAGAAAGCAGGTGGTTATTCCCATACTGTTTGTGCCACGACTGCATCCATATCTTGCTATCCAGTCATTTTAACTCACAAGGTTGATGACTTTTCTCTCCCAGCATTCTTCATAGCATGAACCTTCACCACCAGGGAAGAAGCTTCCAGGTCAATACCACTTGATTTCTCCAAGTCCTGTGACAAAAGTGTGTGGTGTCTTCAGCAATAGGTTCTGGCGAGCACCCAAGAGCAATGGGAATAGCTCTTGTTTGTACTGTTTGAGGGGTCTCTGTGACTGCACCCCCTCCCCAACAAACAACTCAAAGAGCAATATCCTATACCTGGACTATACTTTGTATTTGACAGTGGAAGGAAGGGAGAAGGAAGAAAGAGAAGGGAGGGAAGAAGGGAGGAAGGGAGGGAGGAGGAGGGAGGGAGGGAGGGAGGGAGGGAGGGAGGGAGGGAAACAATGAATGAATTATACTAAGTATAACCAATTAACTTTTAGAGTTCTTCAGATTTTTTTTTACCAACTTATCTGCACTAAATAAGCTGAGAAAATTCTCAACTGGGCCACTGAGTCAAATTTTTAATGGTGGTAGCACAGCTGATTCCTCAATTCATATGTTGTATGGGCATTTAAAAACACCTCCAAATTCTTGAGTGTTCTTCCTAATGAACTGTGGAGGCTCCAAAGTGTCTCCTCTAGAATTTGGGCAGCTTATATTTCACTTAGAACCACAAAATACACTAGAAGTGCTTCTATGTGATTGTTGCTTTGGTTATAGATAGGAAAGTAGATCTGTCTTGTTCACAGACAGAAGTATGACTAGAGGCCTGATCAGTAGGAAGCCTGGTTCTCCTGAGGCTGCCATGCCCTAAGAAAGCCAAGTCACATGGAGAAGTCATGGGAAAATGTATGAGATACAATCTTAGTCTTCAAGTCTTCTCACTTAGGTGTCAAATATGTGAGTGAGCAAATTCTCAGGTACTTCTACACTTGGCTGTTGAGTCAACCCCAGCCTTCGAGTCTTCTCACATGAGGCCTCAGACATGGGGGAAGTGAGACTCAAACAAATCAACCCCATTGGGCCCTTTCATAATTACTTGCCTAAAAGCACATGTTTAAATGCTTATCATTTTTTCAAAATATTTATTTTTTTAGTTTCATTTACTTTGGTATGTGTATGAATGTACTGTCTGCATGTAGGTCTGTGCACCCTTGTCATGCAGGTCAGAAGAGGGTGTCAGATTTCTCTGGAACTGGAGTTAAAGACAGCTCTCAGCTGCCATGTGGGTGCTGGGGATCGAACCCAGGTCCTCTGCAAGAGACATCAGCACTATTAACCACTAGGCCATCTCTCCAGCCCCAATGCTTATCATTTTGTACATCATTGTAGTTATGATATATAGCAAAAGTAACCAGAACAAAAGAGAAAAACAAGTTACTTTATAGATGTAAAACAAATGTCCAACTTTTCTCCATAAACAGCTTTAATCTCAGACAAATCTCTGAAATATAAATTATTTAATAAAATCTGGGCTCAATGTTTCATGAAAATAATGGTTGGTCTACAGAGCAAGTTCCAGGACAGCTGGGGCTACAGGGAGACCCTGTCTTGAAAAGACCAAAAAAAAAATAAAAAATAAATAAATAAAAAATAATAATAATGGTTTTCAAGCAGTTCTACCTACTAAGAGAGAGAAAAGAATTATTGCCATTACTCCATAACTACAAGGACTTGATTCCCAAATCCGTGCATGTTCAGATCCCTTATATAAAATGGTGTCACATGTACTCATAATAAATTTTACAATTCTGGGTCTGGAGAGATGGCCTAGTGGTTAAGAGCACCAACTGCTCTTGCAGAGGACCCGGGTTCGAGCCCCAGCACCCACATGGTGGCTGAGAACCATCTTTAACTCCAGTTCCAGGGGAATCCAACACCCTCTTCTGACCTCTGAAGCATTGCACAACAGGGGTGCACAAAGTATACACATACTAAAATAAATTTTTTTTAAATTTAGAGCTTCAGATTTAAAAATAAATAAATAAATTTTACAGTTCTATAAAGAAATGATAAAAGTTTGAAGTAGGGTTATAAAAAAATGGTATTGTGTTTGCATATAACCTATGCATATCATCTCATTATCTTTAAATAATTTCTGTACTACTTATAATACCTACTACAATGTAAATTTCTTGTAAATAATTGTGTTATATCATTTAAGGAGTACTGATTTTTAACAGTCTATACCTGTTCAATATACTACAGTACAATTTTTTTTTTGTCTTTTTGAGACAGGGTTTCCCTGTAGCTCTGGCTGTCCTGGAACTCACTCTGTAGACCAGGCTGGCCTTGAACTCACAAAGATCTGCCTGCCTCTGCCTCCTAAGAGCTAGGATTAAAGGTGTGTGCCATCATGCCTGGCTAATACAGTACAATTAAAAAAAAAAAAAAAAAAAAAAAAAGCTTTTAATTCCCGTCTCAAAAAGAATCCCCCAGCCGGCCGTGGTCGCGCACACCTTTAGTCCTAGCTCTTTGGAGGCAGAGGCAGGCGCGATCTTGTGTAGTTCAAGGCCAGCCTGGTCTACAGAGTGAGTTCCAGGCAGCCTGAGGCTTAAAAGGACCCGGTCTCGAAAAGACAAAAAAAAAAAAAAAAAAAAGAATCCCCCAAGAATACTCATCCACTGCTGGTGGGAATGTGAACTCATAAAACCACTATGAAAAGCAGTGTGGAGAACCCTTAAAAGACTCAAAATAAGCCCATCACCTGACCCAGTTATATACCACAACTGGGTATATACCCACAAGACTCATCCTACCACAAAGATACATGCACATCTATGTTTATCGTAGCTCTCTTCACAATAGTGAAGAGCTGGAACCAACCCAAATGCCCCTCAACTAAAGAGGGAATGACAAAAATGTGGTCCATCTACACAATGGAGTTCTATGCAGCAGTAAAGAAGGATGACATCATGAACTTTGCAGGCAAATGGATGGAACTTGAAGCAATTATGCTAAGTTAAGTAACATAGTCCCCCAAAACAAACAGGAAATGGTATCCCTCATTTGTGGATGCTAGCACCAAATCCCCCAGTTGAAAGGCAAACTGAGCAACATTATTCTATATTTCTTTTTATCTGAAAGCAATTGTGCTGTTGTAATGTGAATGTCTTAATGAGCCCTAGAATTAACTTACCACTTATTTTCAGATATTGTAATTCCGTATATGGGTGGAAGGTATATATTCATATTTTAGAGTAATATAAAATTAAAGGAAAAAATGTGAGTTCCTAAACATAATTTGGAATTAACATACAGTTTATTTCATTTCCAGAGGACATAATTCTGATACATATGTGACGCTTATACAGGCATATTTTGGAGCAATACAAATGGGAGGGAACAACAACATCATAAGGACTGGGTCAGAGAACTGATTGATACAGTTACATTCTGCCCCAAACAATAAAGCTCTGCAGAGAAAAACTTTAAAAAGACTGAGAGAAAGATACAGGACATGTATGACAGAGTGCATGAACTGGGGTGGGGTGGGGGGCAGGGAAAGGGGAATGTGTCTGAATTGAACTGAAATGATGTATGAACTACACAAAACATCAATAAAAGCATTTTATTAAAAAAAAAAAAACAGAGCCCCTCCAAAACATTTTTCATCTACATTCAGGTGAATCCACAGATCCAGAACCTATCTATGGATATACCAGGCTTATTATGTTTGTGAAGAATGTGCTCAACAAATTCTTTATAGACAGATGAAAGCATGATGCAAAGAGCTATGAAATGTTTATACATAGCATACAAAGGTTTATTTCCCAAGAACATTGGCAACTTAATCCCCAGCTCAAGAATCTCAGTACTACAGATCACTCAAGAATANTAATCCCAACACTCAGGAGACAGAGGCACGTCCATCTGTGTGAGTTCAAGGCCAACCTCATCTACACAGTGAGTTCTAGGACAGCTGGAGCTACATAGAAACTCTGTCTCAAAAAAAAAAAAAAAAAAAGAAACCCCACCTCAACCTAAGGAAATTTTAGTAATAGATGGCTGGTGGGAGGGGACAGGGCTGGACAGCTGGAGCAGCCATTAACAGCTCAGGTGCACAACCAAAAATACAAGAAATCAGGGGGGCAGAGACGGAGCTGGGATGGCTAAGCACTGAACTCCAAGTGTGTCTGGACCTTCCTTCACCTGTGCCATTCTACCTCTGTGCGTGAGACGCTACACAGATAATCAGGCTTTGTTCATCTGTACATAGTGCTCAGAAGGAAGCAGTGTTTTTGATGCATCAGAAGCCAATCTGCACATCTTTTTATTTTTTTATGTGTATGAGTCTACTGTCTGCATGTAGGTTGATGCACCCATGTTGAGCAATGCCTCGGAAGTCAGAAGAAGGCATAGGATTCCCCTGGAACTGGAGTTAAGGATGGTTCTTACCCACCATGTGGGTGCTGGGGATCGAACCCGGGTCCTCTGCAAGAGCAATCTGCACATCTTACAATCATGATGAATTCATGGCCAGCAGCAGAGACAAATATCACAATTTAAAATTATTAAAACACTGAAAAGCTTTATTAGGTATCTTGACAAAAAGAAGTCTCTCAACATAAAAGTTGTTAGAAATATAATTTTAATTATTAGAATTATAATTTTCAGACTGTCCTGAAAATGGCATCTATGTTCCTGGATACTAAAGAGAAATTACCTACTAATTTTTAGGATGGCTTTTTCATGGAAACTGACACCACCGAAAATAGAAATAAAAAGTTAATTTGTATTTTAAAAATAAATAAACTTCATCTCTTTTATGTAGTAAACTACATAATTATATCACATCACGGTAATTTTATTGAGCATTAAGAAATAAAATAAAAATTTCTAGCAGTACATGTCTTCATTTTGGTTCTCAATATGTTCTTAAATATTCCTCCCACTCATTTCAACTGATAAGATTGGACACAGAAATCATAGGATCACTTTTAGTGCTTTTCAAGAATATCTTGGTGGACCCTTGTCCCGACTATTGTTCCTATGCATACATGTTCAGATTACCAAGAGCTTTTGTAGAGCCAAAAACAACCAAAGGATGTGCATGCAGCTGGGGATATCAGCTGTCCACACATAATTCTGACCAACATAACTTCCTTGAGTCTCTGGCTACAGAAAAAGAAAGAAGAAAAAAGTAATTGAGTCAAGGAAGTTAACAATGGTTGAAAATGCAAGCTAACCACAGGACATCATTACAGCTGGGTAGGTGAGGTGCGGCTGCAGCAGGCAAAACATTTGGGTAGCTTAGAGTTGCACAGTGCACATGTGGCTATGACTGCCTATCTGAAAACACGCTGGGGGTCAGAGGCACAGTGAAATACAGTGACCTGAAAATGATATGAGATAAGGAAGAGACGAAAGTATGTAAGAATTCTAATCAACTTTGCTCAGAGACAGCAAATTGGGGAGGGGTGTGAATGGGGGGGCCTCCTTAAGTAAATAATGACTTAGCATGTACCATGTCACCTCTCTAAGAAAGTAATTACAAGGAAGCAATGTTTCCTGAAAAGTGTTTCTGAAAATGAGCCTGTTTGGAAGACTGACAAAAGTTCCTTGGCAAATGAAGGGCAGCGCTGTGTGACTCCCGTTGAGACGACCTGACCGGATTTCAGTCAGGTACAGAACTGTGATCAGAACCATGAAACACTTCCAGGAGCTGTTGAAACTTGCTTCCCTTGGTCCCCATGCTATCTGCCACATTCCATGTGCTGATTGTTTTTTTCTCCTGATCATCCTTAAGTGGATCACAGAGTTCTCTTTCTCTGCTTGTTTCTCCCAGACTTCCTCTCAATTACTCTCCCCAGGAAATCTCATCTGCTCTTTGGCTTCTGTGCCCTTCACGTGTTGATAACTATCAAATATTTACTCTCATGCAAGAAGCTCAGACCTGGACAGCAACTCTATCTCCTAGTGGATGTTTTATCAACCTAACTTCTCTAAAACAGAGCTGTAGGAAGATCCAGTTTGAATTGCAGGCTAGTTTTCAGCTAGCATCCCTCAGGGCACCCTGTGGCCGAGGGTCTGACCCTGCCCCAAGGAGGAGCAAACAACATGGCCTAGGTGCGTGATGCTGGGTGGGGCAATGGTGTGCAGTGGGCAGAGTTGGGGGAGCCTATGATTGGGTCTGGGAACTGATGTCATTTAGTTTATAAAAGCAGGCTGTAGCAAGGAATAAATTTGAATTTCATAGTAACATCATCATGGAATTCCTGGCCATTATTTTTATTAATTATTGCCTGCATACAGGCCAAGGTAGGCCTGCATTTCATTCGGGTGGCCAGTGGGTTGGAATGAGGTCCCCTTGCAGACCACCAATCTGGGTAGCTGGTGTTGTGAGTGGGCATAGGCTGAAGATAGGCCATCAGCCATCAGCCTGAAATTCCTGTCCAGGGTTCAGCAGTCTCTGGGCAGGTGGGAAGTCACAGCCAAGAGTGGAACACTCGGGCTTGGGCCTGAGTTGGAAGTACCACTCAGGCCGGGCTACAGGAAGTAGCCAGCTGGCCTCTGCACTGAGGGGTCAGTTCCCCACTATGATCCCATTCCCCTTAGCAGGGCCCAGTGGTCCCTGTTGGCCACAAAAAGAAAGCTTCCTACACAGAGCTCTCTTCTATAGACTCATGCCTTCTCTAATGTTACCTATCAGTGAATTCACCTCCATTCAGTCTTGCATTCTCTATTCTTCTATGCCAAACAATAATTAGCCATCCTTCAGGTCCCAGATTATTTTATTTTCCTTGACAAATCTTCTATAATATTGATTAGCCACCCTTCTACATTATACTCTCCAGTATGCTTAATTTCTCTGTCAAATCACACCCTAATGTAAATGTTTTTATCTTTCACAAGTCCTTGAACTACCTGATAGAACACATATCTATTTTGTGAGCAGCTATATTTCCAAACTCATCCCACTATTGTTACATATTGAATAAACGGTTACTTAATAAATGGGTTGCAGATCTGTGATCAACAGTAGAGCTCACCAGATCTGATCTATATAAAAAAAAAAATTCCTTGAATAATTAGATTTCCAAAGGTCATTCAACTTAGATGAACCAGACGGCTACAACACTTCCAGGAATATTCATTTCCCAAGATATGACCAACAGGAGTCTTTTGGTTGGTGCAAATGTCTTATTTCAAGCACAAAAGGCACCTAGAATTAATGAACCATAGGGAGACAGAATAGAAAATAGAACACTCTAAGTCTTCACAGAATAAACTGTATTGGATTACTTCCTAAATTAGTATTTTCTTTTTAATATTTTATTCATTATTTTTATTTTATGTGCATGAGTATGCATTACCTGCATTTGTGTAAGTGCACTCATGCCACGCAATGCCCTCGAAGTTGGAAGGCTTCAGATTCCCCTGGAACTGGAGTTACTAAGTTTATTAGCTGCCATATGGTTGCTGGGAATAGAACCAGGGTCCTCTACAGGAGTAGTCAGGGCTCTTGACCACTGAGCCATCTCTCCAGCCCCTGTGAATTGGTATTTTCAAAATGAGCATATATCAGAATCATCTGGAAGGCTTGTGAAAACACAAACATCTAGACCTGACTCAGGTTGTCTAACTGTGTCTGGGATGAGGCTATAGAATTTGCATTTCTAGTAAGCTTCCAGGCGATGCTGATAGACAATGATGGTCAAGGCACCACAACCCAGAGAACTACTGCACCAAACATGAATCATTCCTCTTACTGTAACAAACATGAAAGTAGTAAGCTCTCAATGCACTGGGCTTGGGGGCACCTCTCTCTAAACTCTGAAAAAAAAAGATCTCACCACTGAGCAGGAAGCTGAATAGGAGAAATTTGCATAGATATTAAAGAAACTCTGAGAAACGAGAAATCAGAAAAGGACAAACCAGCGCCTTCTGTACTGAGACTGAAGACTGCCAGAACCACTCTGATACCTCTGGAATATCCAATTAACACAGCTCTGCAAGAAAGGAACACCTTGGGCCTTGTGGTGAAGTCCAGCCCAGTGTTCTCACTCTTCTATAAACAGTTCTTCATTTCCCTTTATTTATTACTTTTATTTTATGTGCATGAGTGTGTATCGCCTGCATGTGCGTCGTGCAATACCCTCGGAGTTCTCAGCCCTTAGATTCAGATGAGAGAGACTTCACCCTTGAGGACAAAGGAGAGTAGTCCCAACTTAGTAAGCATGTCCCACACTCAGCACACAATGATTGGTCCCAAACTGACACGTGACTTAAGCCAATGAAAGTTAGTCCTAGATGGCTATCAGGACTATTAGGACTAGAACCATTCCTTTCCTCTGAGGTTGCCAAAACAAAGGAAAATCCAGGACTTACGGCTGCCATTGCTACCACAGAAACTGTGTGTGTGTCAGAGAATGACACCAAGCTGAGGAAACTGCCAAGAGATTGATCTAATTACTGACATCCATCAGGGTCTTTGGAGTTATTTACCCCGACCTCGAGATGAGTTTTTATCACTTGCATCAGAAAATCTTGATTGAACTAAGAATTCCTAGCCAAAGTATATATTGTTATAGTCTAAAATGCCTAGTAGTTTCTCTCAGGATAGACAAATCTCCCAGGTCCACACCAATTCTAGCAATTAAAATTTTTCCAAATAATTTTTTTGGTCATCTGAAACAGGGTCTCCCCTATAGCCCCAGCTGGCCTGGAACTTACTACATAGACCGTACTGGCCTTGAACTCACAGAGATCCACCTGCCTCTGCCTCCCAAGTGCTGGGATTAAAGGCGTGTACCACCACACCTCACCTGAATCCTTTTTTTTAACGTAACACTTAGCACTGAGCCTCCCTAAGGTTTGCTCACCTTTTCCCCTCCCGTGTGAGCTCTCTGAAATAACTGTCCTCTTTTTTTTTTTATAACAGTTTCCCTGGAGACACGCACAGTAACTAGCTCGTAAGAGACTGTGCGCAAACAGCATTTAAAACAAAAATAGCAAAATTGATCCTGATTTGTCTGTACTCAAAATCAGTGGAGTGGAATTTTTTAAAGAAAGACAAGGGAAGCAAAGTACCACGGAAGTAATACTAAAGTAAATAGGTAGCAACCCTCAGAAGTCAGGGAAACTGCTACTCCAGTCTATAGTGAATATCTCTAACCAAATCCAAACTCCCACAATAAGGTTTGCGTTTTTCTTTTCTTTGAGAAAGCATTATGGGGCAGGGATAAGCAGAGAGGGACCGATTAGACGATGACTCCCACATAAGTCAGTTTCCTCCCAAATTAGTCTCCAGGAATTCTGCCACATCATGCAATGAGAACCTCTGGTTCTCACTCAAAAGAGGTCTTGGGAAGAGACATCAGCAGCCCTCCTTTGGTGCCTTTCAATGATAAACGGCCTCCTGCCAGAGCACCCCTAAACTCTGATTCATGGAAATTACTACATGGGAAACCAAACTCAGAAAGGATTTATCAATTATATCTACCACTGGTTGTCACTCAAATCTTTGTCCTGCTGCCTCCTTTCATATGAACCTACAGCAATGGTGTCAGCATGCACAAGACCCATGCCAACTCAACCAGACAAAAACCCAGCATGGAACTGGGGAAATGGGCAGCAGAACCCAATCTTAGCTGAAGAAATAATGGCAGCTGATTACTGCTGGGTGAGGAAGAGCTGACCATCTTAAAGCAAGGGACTCTAGATAGGCTATCTATACCTGGCACTGAGGAATGTCTGGGGACACTGACTTGACACAATAGGCCTTAGCACAAAGGATAGAAAGTATAAATTCCAATGGGGGTGGAGGTTTATGGGAGGGTGTCAGTGGATTAGCAGGTATAAAGATGATTAAGGTATTCTATTCTGCCAGGCATTGTGGCACTCGCCTTTAATACTAGCACTTGGGAGGCAGAGGCAGGCGGATTTCTGTGAGTTCAAGGCCAGCCTGGTCTACATAGTGAGTTCTGGGATAGCCAGAGCTACAAGGAGACCCTGTCTCAAAAAGACAAAAAAAAAAAAAAAAAAAAAAAAAAAAAGACATTCCATATGAAATATACAAAAATTCAATAAAAATTTACAAAAAAAGTCTACCAGACTCATGAGACGCAGCTACAGCCACTGAGTGTCCGTCTGTCAACTAGACCTGAGAAGTGCTCCATCTTTCTGACGACCCGATGCCTGCCCTAGAAGAAAACCAGAGAAACAGCACAGATGGAGCTGCCTCTTCCAAGCCTTGCGATTGTCATAAGATCATCAGCTTCCCTCTGAGTCTGGCTCAAAGATTTCCTTTACAGTGGTTCATACGCTAGCTCAAGGGATAGACAGTGAAGTTCACTAAAACAAAAACATAACCTCAAACATCCAAAACAGCTGGTGGAAATTGTGACTGTTTCAGAGAAGCTGATTTATCTAGCTGAGTCAAAACAAGTGTGAGAGCTTCAAACAGGCACACGATCAAAAACAAAATTAGGTGTTTATTGAGTGCTGTCCCTCTTGATTTTTTTTTTTTCTTCTTTTCTGGACAAGAATCTCCTCCATAGCTTTATCTTGACAAGGAATAACCCATGTATAATACAAAACTGACTTGCTGGGAAATTCATTACACAATAAGATTACATTCCTAAATAGAAAAGCAATGTATGGTCTTCACTGGGAATTTTTTTTTAATTTCAAATTATAAAATAAAAATCACCTATAATCCCAGCAATATTACATCAGTTTTGTTCTTTAACTTTGTTAAAGTTTTAACACACACACACACACACACAACTTGAAACATAATAGATCTAGGTCTAGTGATGTAAATAGGTAGGAAAAATGCATCTATTAAAATAATGATTGGGCCGGGTGTGATGGCCCACACCTTTACTCCTAGCACTTGGGAGGCAGAAGCAAGCAGATCTTTGTGAGTTCAAGGCCAGCCTGGTCTACAGAGCGAGTTCTAGGACAGCTGGGGCTACAGGGAGACCCTGTCTTGAAAAGACCAAAAGAAAGAAAGAAAGAAAGAAAGAAAGAAAGAAAGAAAGAAAGAAAGAAAGAAAGAGATTGATTTTTATCCCATTTTCTACCTAGTATTACTCTTTCCCACAATAATGCATTCTTCTACAACTTTTATGTCTATGTAATATACTATATGAGCAGCATAAGGTATGTAGCCAATCCCAGTTATAGATATTTGGACATTTTAATTTTGTACTATTATCAACAATATTTATGCAGATCTAACTGATAAATCTCTGTCCTTTCACATATTTCTGGCTGGTTAGGGAGCTACTGTTGGAATACAAGGGCCTTCCTGATTTCATACATTTGTTTTCTGTCAACTTAATGGTTTTGTAAATTCAAATACATTTTTATGACAAGAAATGAAATTAGATAAATGAGTAGAAAAGATTAATGTTGGGAAAAAGAATATATATAAGCCAGGTGTGGTGGCGTATACCTTTAATCCCAGCACTAGGGAGACAAGAGGCAAGTGGATCTCTATGAGTTCAAGGCCACCCTGGTCTATATAGTGAGCTCCAGGACAGCTGGGGCTACAGGGAGACCCTGTCTCAAAAAGATTACTTAATTAATTAATTAATTAATTAACAACAAAAGTATTAGACTTGATGAAATCAGAATTCTCAAAACATCTTCTAGAAAATGTTTAAATTTAGATAATTTGTAGCAGTTGTACAATTATAGACTAGTAAAAATGTTTCCACTTTTTCTTTTTTTCTAATTTTTAAAATGACAAAATCTAAGAAGACTTAAAAGACATTATTATCTCTCATTCTAGATTTATTGCCTCCATTGAACAGCAATTGCTTCTGAATTGGCATGAGGGATCCAGCCACTAACTTTTGGAGGGTGAATCACTTCCTCTAAATCATTCCCAACTATGGATAACAGAAGTTTGCCTCCCTCCAAAAGCTCAACAAAAGCTGGTGAAATTTAGGAAAATCATTATCATGAAATCTTGCCGTGGTTTCAGAGCTTCTCTTAGTAGTGAGTGCCCTTCGTGACCTCTGAAAGAAGTGTAAGCAGCTATGTTCGCACACACTGCCCTGGCAGTTTCCCTTAAAAGTCTCATTCTCCTCATCACCACTGAGGGAATGAAAAACAGTTGGTCAAGCTCCACTAATCGACAGCTGCTTGCAATTAGAAGAAGCATTTAAGGCTGTTCTCTTAACTACCTTCCCAACCGCCTAACCATTCAGCACGAGCAATGCACCGTGACAATTTGCCAGAATGTTTAACTTATCTCCATCTCTAGTGGTTTCTATACCTTCCTTATTTTCTTCAGTCTTCCCACACACTGTCTGACTCTTCCAGTTCCTCCTGTTAAATTAGGGGAATACAAAAAAAAAAAGGGATTTATGAGACCAGGTTGAACTACTTTGTGCTAAGATGGAAAATTCTACCCAGGCGATTATTAGAGGCAGAGAAATCTTGATGTTTCTCAAAGAGAAGCTTAAGAGACGGCTTTCTCCTTTCTTTCTTCTTCTGTTTTTAAACAACAAACTGGAAGGATCATTATAATTTTTAGGATGATAAAACAAAGCAAAAGGTGATGGGCTTTTGTAAACTATTTCCAATCTTCCTACTTTAAAAGCAGTCATTTTAGAGTAGAGAGAAAAATGATCAGATCATTTTCTTCAATGTTTCCCTTACAAAGAAATTGGGCATCAAGATAGCTACTGTACCCATGATCAGACCAAAGGTGGATGAGCAGGAAATGAACCCCTTCTCCTATTTCTCAGTTCAGATTACTTTCTAGGATGCCTTCTCTTCATCTTTCTATCCTGACAGATACACTTAATACATGGATAAACTACACTCACTCCTTCCCTGCCTCACCTTACTATTGAGAAGTACCCAGACTTCCAGCCCTGCCAATCACAGGGTTTAGAATAAAAATGAAACACACGCATGGTGTGGTGGTGCATGCCTTTAATCCTAGCACTAGAGAGGCAGAGGCAGGCGGCTCTTTGTGAGTTCAAGGCCAGCCTGGTCTACAGAGGGAGTTCCAGGATAGCTGGGGCTACAGGGAGACCCTGTCTTGAAAAGACCCCCCCAAAAAATGAAACATACACACACACACACACACACACACACTTCTCCTTTAAAGTTTTTTCTCTCATGCTCTCATGATCTCCTCTCACCTATAAAAGACCCTCCAAGTAAGGAGCATACCTCAACATAATTAAGACTATATAAGACAAACCTACAAACCAACACCATTCTAAATGGAGAAAAAATCAAAGCATTCCCATTAAAATCAGGAACTGGACAAGGCTGTTGACTAGCCCCAATCTTTTTCAATACAGTGCTTGAAACCCTAGCTAAAGCAATATGACAAGAGAAGAAAATTAAAGGGATATTAATTGGGGAAAAGAAGAAGTCAAATTATCTCCATTTACATATGATATGCTATTATACATGAGATCCTAAAAACTTCACCAGGAAACTTCTAGAAATAATCAACACTTTCAGCAAAGTGACAGGATATAAAAATCATTAGCCTTTTTTTTTTTTTTTTTTTTTTTTTTGGTATTTTTGAGACAGGGTCTCCCTGTAGCCCCAGCTGGACTGGAACTCGATTTGCAGACCAGGCTGGCTTTGAACTCACAGAGATCTGCCTGCTTCTGCCTTGCAAGTGCTGGGATTAAAGGCATGTGCCACCACACCCAGCATAAAAACCATTAGCCTTTTTATATACCAACAACAAGCAGTCAGAGAAAGAAATCATAGAAATATGCTCATTCACAGTAGCCTCAAAAAAAAAAAAAATAAAGACCTCTAAACCACAGACGTTAAAGATCTCTATAATGGAAACTTTAAATCTTTGAGGAAAGAGATTGAAGAAGACACTAGAAGATGGAAAGACCTCCAGTGCTCATGGATTGGTCGAATTTTTCATATTTTTTATTTATTTTTTATGAGGGTATTGCTTGCATGTGGGTAGGCACATCCATGTTGGCAATGCTGACAGAGGGCATCAGATACCCTGGAACTGGAGTTGGAATGGACAGTTGTTAGCTGCCATGTGGGTGCTGGGAATCAAAGCCAGGTCCTCTGCAAGAGCAGTCAGTGCTCTTAAGTGCTGAGCTATCTCTCTACCTCCAAGATTGGTAGAATTTCTATTGTGAAAATGACCATCCTTAGCAACAGCAGCTTAGAAATTCAATAGCAATCAAAATCCCTATGACATATTTCACAGAAATAGAAAAAAATTCTAAATTCATATGGAATTATAAAAGACCCTGAATTGTCAAAGCAATCCTGAGGAAAAGGAGCTGGAGACTACCATACAATATTTCCAATATACTGTAGGGTTATATAGCACGATATTGGAAAAAAAAAAAAAAAGTAGACATGTAGATCAATGGAACAAATGGAAGGCCCAAACATGAGTGCACACAATTGCAGCCACCTGATATTTGACAAAGATGCCAAAAAAATACAACGTCTTCAACAAATGATTCTGGGAAAACTGGATTTCCATGTGTGGAAGAATGAAATTAAACCTGTATCTATCACCTTGTCAAAAAAAAAAAAAATCGGGGGCTGGAGGGATGGCCTAGCGGTTAAGAGCGCCGAACGCTCTTGCAGAGGACCCGGGTTCGATCCCCAGCACCCACATGGCGGCTGAGAACCGTCTGTGACTCCAGTTCCAGGAGAACTCCAGTTCCAGGGGAATCTGAGACCCTCTTCTGACCTCCGCGGCATCGCACGACACGGGTGCGCAGACCTGCATGCAGACAATACATTCATACACATAAAAATAAATAAATAAATAAATAAAAAATTAAAAAAAAAAATCCAAGTGGATCAAAGGCCTCAAAAGGAAACAGGAAATGTTGAAACTATTAGAGGTTGGCAGCCTATAAAATATTAAGATACAGGCATAGGAAAGGACTTCCTAAACCCAACTTCATTCACTCAGGAATAAAGGTCAATAATGAACAAGTGGAACCAAGTTAAACTAAAAAGCTTCTGTACAGCAAAGAAGGAAACCACCAACTGAGTGAAGAGGAAGCCCTGAGTGAGAAAAAATCTTTGCCAGATATACATCTGGTGGAGGATATATTCTGTATAATATACAGAATAACAACGAAGCCAAAAAGCAAATAATCAAGAAAAATAAATGACCCAATTAAAAGATGGGCTATGGATCTTCTCAAAAGAAGAAATAAAAATGGGTAAGAAACACACTAAAAGTGTTTAAAATCCTTAGTAGAAATCAGGGTGGGTAACTCTTCAAAAACTAAAAATAGACCTACCATATGATCTAGTGATCCCATTCCTTGACATACATCCAAAGGACTCAGTATCCCACTAGAGAGACACTTGCTCAGCCATATTTGTTGCTACTCTGCACAATACCTAGGAAGTGGAAATAACCTAAATGTCATTCGATCAATAAACAGATAATGAAAATGTTGTACATTCACAGTATGGAATTCTAGCCAGTGATAAAGAAAAACAAACCCATGAAATTTGCAGGTAAATTGATGGAACTAGAAACTGTTATACTAATTGAGGTAACTCAAAGTCAGAAAAACAAGCAACATATTTTTCCTCTCATTTGTGGATCCTAGTTCCAAATCCTTAGATTTGAGTATATATCCTGATATACCCACAGGAGCCAGGAAGAAAGTAACCAAGGAGGGAAAGAGGAAAGAGGAGTTCAAGAGGAGACAGGCATTATCAAGGGGGAAGTGGGGGAAATGGGAACTAATTTAACTTGGAGGGATGAGGGAGGGCTATACAGGGGTAGAGAGAAGAAAGATAAATATGCCTATGTGTGGTGAAAAGCTGAAGGGAAATGTAGAATTTAATAAGCCTACTGAAAAATACACATACAATTTCTATGAGTGCATATATATAGTTAAAGTCAATATAATTAAAGTCACAGTGCCAAGAAAGGGAAATATCCCCTTGAATTGTTAGCCAGGGTACTCCAAGAGACTCCCAAAATTATAGAGGCTATTTTGACAGCTCTTGATTCCCTCCTAGCACTTGAAGGTAAGACCCTATGGCTGAGGACACTAACTTGGAGTAACTGAGTTGGAACTGATCTGAAAGCCTCCCTCCAAAGACTCGCTCTTATAGTATCAGAAAATACCATGCAAGCTGTCAAGGGAGAAAACAAATCAAATATCGTTACCAGCTATAAAGTCTATGAACCACAATGACTGGCTCAGAACTATCTCTATTGGTGCAGTAGTGGCACTTTTATCTTGGGGTTAATCAGAAGCTGCCCAAATGGACTTAAGTCCCACTCAATGGGAGGCAACCCATGTGTGGTAGTGTAAACAGAGCCAAGTACACATGACTGGAGAGGAGAGGTCATAGACCCTAGAAAAAAACTACTTCTGTCACTTCCCTAGACCAACGTAATTTCTTACAGTATTCTAAATCTGTATCTTTATATTTACAGACAAATATACTGCTCATCATTCATCAAAGAAGCTTCTTTTTGCAACAGTGGAGATGACTGTAAGGTTTCACAACTAGTCAAATGCAGAGAATAAGTGACCATGAGGTGGTACCCAGCCCTGAGCGACACATCTACAATGCAATCTCTATACAGCTCAGAGAATATCATGGAACAAGATGTAGAAATGATACTAATGCAGGGCTGGTGAGATTGTGCAGCAGTTAAGAGCACTGAGTGTTCTTGCAGAGGATCCTGGTCCGAGTCCCAGCACCCGCATGGTGGCTAACAACCATCCCTAACTCCAGTTCCAGGGGATCCAATGCCCTCTTCTGACCTCCGTGGGGATTGTACAACATGGGTACACTTACACACATGCAGGCAATACACTCATACACATAAAATAAAAATAATAAATAAACTATTTTTTAAAAGAAAGAATACTAATGCATCTCTCAATACTGACCAGTGAAGCTTTCTCACTACAGCCAGTGGCGATTGACCCAAGAACTTGTAGTTCTTATTCTCTATACTTCAAAGTATAGAGAATAAGACACTACAGAGTCCTGGAATAGCCCCTAGCTCAGACCTCTGCCACCCAAGGCTCAGGGATTATTGCAGAAGAAGGGGCAGAAACATTGTAAAAAGCCACAGATAGTAGAAGACCACAGGAAACAGAGTTTTCCAGACAGCTGGGAAGTTATTCATATGAACTCATCAATGGTGACAGCATGCACAAGACCCACATAATCATAAGCCAGACAAAATCCAGCATAGAAGTGTGGAAGTGGATAAGAACCTTAGCTGAAGATCTAATGGGAACCAATAGCTGCTGGGAGAAGGAAAGTGGGTTTCCTTTATGGATATGACACTGGATAAGTTAACCAGGCTCTAGCGGATGGACACATACTAAGGGAATTCGGGGCACAAATGTGACTTGATAGCCTTAATATAAATGACAGAGTACATGAAATTGTGTCAGAGCATTAAGAGCGGCTCAGTTAGGGAAGGGGTCTAAATATGGTCAAAATGTAAGAAATTTGCAAAAATTTAATTAAAATAAAAAAAATAAACAAAAGAAAAAATATACACATGTCTTTCCTCAAAAAATTAAAACTAAGATTGCCATATGATCCAAAAACTTCACCTCCGCGGGTATACTACACAGCCCTGAAGGCGGGACTCATACAACGTTTGCTGTCCCATGTTCACAGTGGCATTATCCATAGAAACAATGCCAACACCTGTCATCAGATGAATAATTAAGCAAAATGGGCATCACTAGGCTAAAGAATACTATTCAGTCTGTAAAAAGCAAGACATTCCAAAGCTAGGGGTGTGGCTCCATGGTAGAATATTTGTTTGGCATATGCAAGGTCCCGGATTTAATCCCCAGCACTTAAGAAAAAGGAAGGAAATTCTGACATATCCTATAATATGGATGAAATGTGAAGACATTGTGCTAAGTGAAATAAGACACTCACAAAAAGACAAGTGGTTGTCATTCCACTTATGTAAGGTAACTAGAGTAAAGATTCCTGGAGACAGGAAGCAGAATGGTGATTGCCAAGGGCTACAGAGAAGGAATAACAGAAGACTGTTCAGTACATATGAACTTTCAGTTTTGCAAATTAAAAAAAGTGTACTTAAAACACTAATATACTTAACATTACTGAATTACAATTCAAAACAGGTAAGACACATTTTCTATGGTAAGACACATTTATGTAATGTATATTTTACCATAGTTTAAACATATAATTGAAAATATATATTCATTAAGGTATGTATATATATATACATATATCAACATTAAATACACAAAGACTCAAATTTACTACAATTAATACTGAAAAAAAAAGAATTGCTTTAAAGAGCCACTCTATAGGAAAAGATACTTTTGTCAAACTGCATTTCTTCATGGACATAACTCTAACCAAGGTCATATAACACCAGACCATCTTCCACGAAATGTGAGCTGGCACTTTGACCATGTCACATGCGGCTAGAGAAGCTGGGGCTACAAAATACAAGCAGATGTCAACACTTTCACCTTCCACTTTCTAAATATTGCTGATCGGGCCAAGTTTCATTTCACTTATTGGGCCACTTTCCAAGTTGAGGACAAGGGCTGAGGAAGGTTGAAGAAAGTATTAGAATCCAAGTTTCATATCTGCAAAAGTAAACTGATGTTGCTTCCTGATGTAAGAAAAGCTTCCCTAAATTGGTCAAGAGTTGCTCATAGATGCACACAAACCAGGGCGTCAGCAGATGTCTTCCGAAAAGAGCCAGATAGATTCTGCAGACCATACAGCCTCTGTATGGGACTCCTTCACTCCTTAATTCTGCTGTTATAACTCAAAAACAGCCATCCACAGTACAGAGTGAATGTGTAAGAGTGTATTCCAATAAAACTTTACTTGTAAAAACATAGTGAGGTGGGTTTTATCAACTTTTGATATAGAGCACTAAGAATTCTTTCAAAAATTACTCCTTTTTAGTTTGGAGGTGGGTATACGTCCTGCTTTCTGGAATTTTATTTACTGAGTACAAAAAGAACATAAAAATCTAGTTGGAAATGATCGGTTATATTAAGCACCATCTTGAATAGGAAAATGGCTGTGAATCCAACCTTGGCCTAGAGGTAAGAAGCCAATATGCTTATCAACTACAATCCAAAGTTACTTTTCATCTACAAGATCAGCAGCAGTGTCCTTAGGTGGTAATATTGACTTAACAAGTAAACTTGTTAGAATGAAAATTGTTGGGCCTGCCCATGTACTTGGGAGTGGAGCCTAGCAATTGATGTTTTTACATACCCTCTTATAAGCTGCCTATTCCTCAAATTCACCAGAATCAATGTAGAAATATCGAATTCTTGCTATTTTCCTCTATCCCTGTAGTTACAAAGAGATAGCCATGAGCTAACATACATTAGCTTATTCACTTCATTTAAAACTGTCACTGTGCAAGTTGAAATGCTTGTTCTTCTTTCCCTTTAATTTGATTCACATGCCATCAAAAGAAGATTGTTTATCTCTAAATCAAATAGACATTCATTTTCTTTCAGTTTGACCTGTAAAATAACCAACTATTTAAGAGTATAGAGATGGGATATATTCCTGTGATAGTGATTAAATCCCCTCTGAGCCAGACTAAGAGATATATATCTCCAGTGTGTGGAATTAGGCAACCCCCTGCCTTACCAAGTATCTATTTGCATCAGTAATTTATGTCAGCACTAAAGACAATCCTGAGGAAAATCGCAAACTCTATGACTAAGAACCAGGTATTAGATAATGGAGCAATATCTGTTGAGACTTGGAGAGGAAGAGGGGAATGGAAGCAAGCATACACGTGTGAACACATACATGCACACCAAGAAATTAACCACATAGCAAAGTAATATCACCAACCAGACATGCTAGTGGGAATGTCCTTCCGAGTCTGAGCTACTGAATAAAGTCCAGCTCTGGTTACAGCATGGCTGCCAGCACATGGACTGTCTGCCCCGGACCTCTTAAAGATTCGTAAATGCTCCAGAGATGTGCAATGGCTGCTAGCACGTGGACTGTCTGCCCCAGACCTCCTAGAGATTCGTAAATGCTCCAGGGATGCACAATGGTTGGGCTCACTGGGTTTGTGCATGGAAAGAGCATTGTTTAACCATTTCTACAATATTCCATGATACCAAGAAGTTATCCCGAAGAATATTCTTTCTACTTTGTAAGAGACTTCTGTGCTCTAGAAGATAAGTCTAAGGATCTCCATCTCTGGAGGAATTGGCAAGATAGCAGAAGTCAAGAGTTTATATAGTCTGGACACTCATCTGATCAACTTGATTGAACATACAAGCCCCCCCCCAGCTGGATGTTGGGACCCAAGGGCTGTGTGGGTTTGGGCACAACTGCTTGCAAATTGGTTTTACATGACGGATGCTTGTACTCATAAATGATTACTTATTGCTATAAAATGAAAAAAAAAATAAAGAAGTAATTAAAAAAAAAGTTTCATAGTCAAGAGCACAAGTAGAGCTTTCAGTAAGCACTCTCTAGGGACTTCCTCAACCCTTAGGGAAGTCTATGCAAAGTCCTGGACTTCCCAAGTGAGCCAGCTGAAGATTGGATCCAGTAAGATTCTAGTAACCGAGTAATACTACTTTTCCATTCCCAGAAGATACTACTGATGATAGATATGTCTGATCCCTCTTAGACCATACCAGATTATCTTAGTCACATATATATATACATATATATCCCAACAACCATTCTAGCAACTAGTTTGGCACTGATTTCGGCTATCCTCCCAGAAGTTAACTCAAAGAGTTGATTCTCAAACAAGCCCCTTGCCCCTCACTCCAAACCTCCAGAAAGCCTAAGAAGAGGGGTGAAGTTTCAACTAATTTAGTTAGGAATAGATTCACTAATGTTTTCCTTTCTACCTACTACCGTCAACAAATAAAAGGTTAAGCTGTGTCATTTCCCTCCTCTGAAAGACCTAGTGAATCCAGTACCAGGTGGTTTGCAGTTATGGATGACTTGGGTATTGCATATTTTGTGTGACTTCCTCTTTCTCTGTCTCGTAACTCTATTGCTGGGGCCCCCTGGATCTCATTTCTCCACATATATTTTATTGAAGGACTCATACTAAGACAAAATTTTGAGTTTCATGTGACTTAGAAATAATAGTATATTTGTGGTCAATATAGGACTTCACCATCTTTCAGGGCAAATAAATGTTATCATTTCCTTTTTATGTATCATATATTAATTCCACTATATCTGTCTATCAAAATACAATAATCATCATTTCTCTAGATTCCCAATCTTGCTATTCCAACATACAAAAAGCTCTATGCCTCTTTTAAAAACAAAACATAACCACATTAAGAATTCTAAAGGTCAGCCAGGTATGGTAGCACATGCCTTTAATCATAGCACTCGGGAGGCAGAGGCAGGCTGATCTTTGTGAGTTCAAGGCCAGCCAGGTCTACAGAGTGAGTTCCAGGACAGCTGGGGCTACAAAGAGACCCTGTCTCGAAAAAGACCAAAAAAAAAAAAAAAAAAACACCGAATTCTACAGGTTTATTCAACAGTATTCCAGTGATCTGAATGAGCTGGAAAATAAACTCAAGATAGATGACAGAACAAAGACAAAAATGCTATATGTTTTCATTTTTGTCAGTGTAACTGATGGTCTACTCTCAGTAGCTACAAGGATAAGCAAGCCATCGTTGTCTTGGAGTTCATTTCTCCTGTTCTGTTCCTATTCACCCCACTTCCCCCTCACCTCTAAGGAGTTCTCTGAACTGGCGGTCACTGCTGTTATGTTTTCTGTTTATAGCTTTAGTACAAAACTCCAAAGTCATTCGGACATAATTTGCAGAAATCAAGGATGATACTTTAAATGAAGGGAAGAAAACTGCAGCTAAGATTAAAAAAAAAAATTTATAAGCTAAATCACTCATTCTTAATGTTAGAAAACAAATTCTTATATTATGAAAGGCTGAAAAGAGAAAAAGATTCCCATTTCACACATCTTTTAATCTTCTAGTCCAAAACTTAAAAAGACGATGGTCTGCATGATTTGAGCATAGTAATCCCAGCACTCAGGAGGCTGAGGCAGAAGACTGTGAGTGAGTTTGAGGCCAGCCTGGACTAAATAGCCAGACTCTGTATCAAATGAGGAGAGGGAGGCTGGAGAGATGGCTCAGTCAGAAAAGTGCTTGCTTTGCAAGTGTGAGGACCTGAGTTTGATCCTCAGAAGCCCTGCACTGAGAAAAAATAAATCCTGGTGTGACGCATAGCTGTGAGCATAGTGCTAGGAGACAGGAGAACTTCTGGGGCCTCTTGGTCAGCCAATCTAACCAAGCAGGGAAGCTCCACACTCAGTGAGAGGCTCAAAAAATAAGCTACAGAGACCCCTGGCCTCCACACACCCACATGTGCACAGACACACAGAAGACAATTTTTCCCCTTCCTTTTTTTTTTTTTCTTGGTCTTTTCAAGACAGGGTCTCCCTGTAGCCCCAGCTGGCCAGGAACTCACTCTGTAGACCAGGCTGGCCTTGAACTCACAAAGATCCGCCTGCCTCTGCCTCCCGAGTGATAGGATTAAAGGTGTGCGCCACCACGCCCGGCTCCATACAATATATTTTGATGGTATATAGATTCCCCTCTTCTATCCACACTTCCTTTACTGATTCCCACTCGACTTAATGTATTCTATTCTGTCTGTCTGTCTGTCTGTCTGTCTGCCTATCTACCTATGGCCTAGAAAGCAAAGAGAATGCTTTTAAAATCAATTAAAAATATTCTTCAAAGATATTTGTCATAGTTCCTAATCCTTACATTTCTGGGGATTGTTTTCCTGAAGACAGTACAAACTAGACATATGGTCCTTTGGCCCTGAACCACTGTGTTTATTATATATGTTCACTGTGAAAAAAGTACCATTTTGATATTATGTCACCAAATGGTTCAGTAAGTTCACTGAGGAAATGGTTTTGTTGGAAAGTTATCAAAGTCACCTTTTGTGCCCTGCAAATGTCCCTAGTAAGACCCCAGGACCCACAGAGTTATACTAGGTCAGAAAACTTCAGCTCAACTACTTGTTCCCAACACTGAGAAATGGTCAAAATAAGTAAGCTACTTGAATAACAAAAATATATAATACCATATTTTGCAGCCTGGAGTGGGGCTATGTTACAGCTAATAAAATATAAGCATTCTATACCATGTAATGTTCCCTGAGTACAGCTACAAATGTAACATGATCCCCATATCACTCCACCCACTGTTTTTTTTTTTTTCCATTGTCCTGAATCTAGACACATTTCTTGTAAATTATTGGCTTTTCTGGACAGGTGTAGGAATGACTTTTTTTCCGTTTTTATTATTATTATTAAACTTTTTCCATAGGTCATGCATCATTTCTCGATCGAATCTAGAGTTGCTTCCCTTTCTATGCCCCCCATCCCACCCAAGCATCCATGTACTCTGCCATACATGTCTTGCATCTTTTTCCAAGGAATGACTTTTTTTTTTTTTTTGGTCTTTTCGAGGCAGGGTCTCCCTGTAGCCCCAACTGTCCTGGAACTCACTATGTAAACCAGGCTTGGCCTTGAACTCTCAGAGATCCGCCTGGCTCTGCCTCCAGAGTGCTGGGATTACAGGCGTGCGCCACCAAGCTCGGCTTTTTTTTTTTTTTGGAGGAACGACTTTTATTAATGTACATAATCTGGACTAATGACTTTTAGTTAACCTCAGAAAAATCAAGGTCTTGGGTCTGATGACTGGGGAGTCTCCTCCGAAGCCTCAGGTTGGTACTCCACCCAAAAAGGTAATGAATAAATGTGGGTGTGATCAAGAATGAACATATCAAAGCTGCAAGCAGTGCACCCACCCATTTGAAACAGTGGAGGTTGGGAAGGACAAGTAACTGAATAAATGTGAACTAAGAATGAAAAAATCAGATGGTCCCTGAGGATTAAGGGTGAAGCTGAAGTTGAATTTATGCTTCCTCAACATAGCTAGAGAAACTATTTTGAATAAATTATGGGTATGGCCTGACTAGGAAACATAGTGGGAAAAACAGGTTCTGGGGTCAGTTCTATTGGCACAGGTGAGGGCATAAGACAGCTCCATCTGGGCAGGTTGCGAGAACAAGAAAGAGCCATCCCACAGCTCTGGGAGACAGACAGTTCCAATAGAGAGCTAGCAGAACTAGTGTCCTCTGAGTTCCAGCCCATCCTTAGAAGGTTCCTTTAAGCCCATATCCTCTAGCCTTGGACACAGGCCTGTTTCTGTTCTTAGCGCCCTGTGTATCTGGACTACCCTCTTCGTCCAGACCCACCCACTGTGTCCTGATCCCCTGCACCCAAACCAGCTACATTTTTCAGTCTAGTTTGTTAGACCGTTTACAGCTGTCCCCACCCCAACCTTGCCTTGTATTTCTGAGACCAGCCTTCTTTTCTGCCTAGTTTGGTAGGCCCTCCACAGGCTGACCCCCAAACTCACCTTATCTTGGATTCCCAAGACCAGCCTTCTACACTTCCTGCCTACTACCCTGTCTTGCCTAATACACAGACCAGCCTAATACCTGCAAGAACCTGAGGCACAAACCAACTGACCTGTCATACCTAAGCAAAAAGCAATTCAGCTACAGCAACAGTATAAACAGCACCAAAACTCAAATAAGCAGAGGAGAAACAATTTCCTAACAGAAACACAACCAACAAAAGAAATCATTATGCCCAAACAGCAATGTTGGGCATAATGTTTTTACACACATGATATAAAAAAACAAAGAGAATCTGTCCCCAACAAAATCCATCAGTCCTACAGAAGTGTACTACAATGAGAATCACCCTGAGGATCCCACAATGCAGAATTTAAGAGAACAATTATAAACATGATCAAAGAACTTAAAGAAAACACAAACAACTCAAAGAACTCAAAGACTAGACTTGTGGCAGAAGCTCAAAAAAAATACAAATATGTGGGCTAAATGAAATAACAAAAACAATTCAGGACTTGAAAGGTGAATTCACAAAACAGATGGAAATTTTGGAGAAAACCCAAGCTGAAATGAAGATGGAGTTGAAAAACTCAGTGTCAATTTGAAATAACAGGAGAAAGCTTCACAATAAGAATGAATGAAAGAAGACAGAAGATGGATGAAAAAGCAAAGAACAAGATTTCTTTTTTTCTTTGTTTTTTGGTCTTTTTGAGACAGGGTCTCCCTGTAGCTTTGGCTGTCCTGGAACTCACTCTGTAGACCAGGCTGGCCTTGAACTCACAGAGATCCGCCTGCCTCTGCCTGCCAAGTGCTAGGATTAAAGGTGTGCACCCCCAGTGCTGGCCCAAGAACTAGATTTCTTAACCAAAGACTATGAAATTTTTTTAAGCATAGGAATGGAATATGCAGGAAATGTGAGACACCACAAAAAGACGAAATCTATACATCATAGGCATGAAGGAAGGAGAAAAACCTCTGGCAAATGCATTGACCAGATCTTCGATCGGATTATAGAAGAAAACTTCCCTAAATTAAGGAAAGACATACCTATACAGATTCAAGAAACACAAAAAAACACCAATTAGGCAGAGTAGAAACTCCCCATAGCATATCATAATAAAAACATTAACTATATAGAACACAGAGAGGGTACTGAAAGCACTACAAAAAGGAAAATCTGTCAGAATTACAGCCAACTTTTCAATAAAAATTATGAAAGCCAGAAGAGCCTAGACCGAAGTATTTCCAGTTCTAAGTGACCATGGATAAGCCAACCTCAAATAATTTACCCACCAAAGCTATCTATCATAGTCAAAGGAGGATGGAAAATTTTCCATGACATGAGAAGAATTCATGTCCACTAAACCAGACCAACAGAAAATACTTGAAGCAATATAAAATTAATATACCCAAGGGGTTACAGAAAGAAAACAAAGGGAGGTATAATTATGGAAACACAGGATAGGTCCAAGAACACAAACCAATTAAAATGACAGTAACCAATACACATCTTTCAATAATAACTTTAAATAACAATGGCCTCAACTCCCCAGTCAAAGGGTACAGGCTAGTGGAATAGATGAAGAAAAAAAAATCATCCCATCTTTTTGTTGTCTTCAAGAAGCTCAACTTCAAGAATAGACACTACTTTATGGTGAAAGGATGGAAAAAAAATATTCCAAGTAAATGGCATTAAAAAGCAATTCTAATATCTGACAAAATAGACTTCAAATTAAAACTAATCAGAAGAAATAAAGAGGATCACTTTATTCTAATCAAAGCAACAACTGATCAAGAAGATATTATAATCATTAACATATATACACCAAGCTCTGGTGCACCCAAGTTCATAAAAACATTATTATAGGACTTAAAGACACAGATTAACTCCAACATAGTAATAGTAGATGACTTCAGTACTTCACTATTTCCAATAGACAGTCAACTGGACATAGAATAAACAGAGACATTTGAATTAAATGTCATGCTACTTACAAATGGACCTAACAGTTAGCTACAGAATATTCCACCCAAGCAGCAAAGAATACACTTTCTACTCAGCAGCCCATGCAAGTTTCTCTAAAATTGATCATATACTGGGACACAAAACAAACCTCAACAAATACCATAATGCTTAATTCCATGCATTCTATCAGACCACAGTGCTATTAAGCTTATAGTCAACAACAAAAGAAGCTCTAGTAACTTCATGAACTCAAGAGATTAAACAACACACTGCTGAATGATGAATGGGTCAAAGAAGAAATTAAGAGAGAAATAAAAGTATTCCTGCAACTTAATGAAAATGATAATCCAATACAAAACCTCTGGGACACTTTAAAAGCAGTTCTAAGGGGAAATTTATAGCTGTAAGTGCCTACATTAAAAAATCAGAAAGAGGGGGCTGGAGAGATGGCCTAGCGGTTGAGAGCGCTGACCGCTCTTACAGAGGACCCGGGTTCGATCCCCAGCACCCACATGGCGGCTGAGAACCGTCTGAAACTCCAACTCCAGGAGAACTCCAGTTCCAGGGGAATCCGACACCCTCTTCTGACCTCCGCGGCATTGCACGACACAGGTGCACAAACCTACATGCAGACAGCACACTCATACACATACAAAAATAAATAAAATTAAATTAAAAATTATTAAAAAAAAATCAGAAAGAGCTCAAATAAATGACTTAACAGTACAACTTAAGACTCTGGAAAAGCAAGAACCAACCAAACCCAAACCTAGTAGATGAGAAGAAATAACAAAAATCAGAGAAGAAATTAATGAAATAGAAACAAAGAAAACAATACAGAGAATCCATGAATCAAAGAGCTGGTCTTTGTAAAGCTACACTGGATACACAGATTCATAGTCAAGTTAACCAAAAGAAAGAAAGAAAGCAAATCCAAGTACATAAAATCAGAGATGCAAGTGGAAACACCACAACTGACACCAAAAAATTTCAGAACATGATGTGGGAATACTTAAAAAAACCTATACTCCATTACATTTGAAAATCTAAAAGAAATGGCTGAATTTCTTTTTCTTTTTCTTTTTCTTTTTTTTATTTCCGTATGTGTATGAATGTGTTGTCTGCATGCAAGTCTGTGCACCCATGACGTGCAACGCCACGGAGGTCAGAAGAGGGTGTCGGACTCCCCTGGAACTAGAGTTCTCCTGGAATTGGAGTTTCAGACGGCTCTCGGCCGCCATGTGGGTGCTGAGGATCTAACCCAGGACCTCTGCAAGAGCAGTCGGTTCTCCTAACCACTAGGCCATCTCTCCAGCCCAAGGTTAAGCCAAGAAGAGATCAACAACTTAATAGACCCAAAACAAATAAGGAAATTTAAACAGTAATATAAAACCTCCTGACTAAAAGAAGGCCAGGCCCAGATGGATTTACAGCACATTCTATCAGACATTCCAAACAGAAGTAAAACCAATACTTCTTAAATTATTCAAAAAGATAGCAACAGAGGGAGAACTGCCAGACTCCTTCTATGAAGACAGTATCCTCAATAGCAAAATCAGGTAAGATACAAAAAAAAAGAGAGAACTATAGGCCCATAACCTTTTAACATAGATGCAAAGATTCTCAACAAAATACAGACATATCAAAAAAAAAAAAAAATCATCTACCACAACCAGGTAGGCTTTATTCCAGAGATACAGGAATAGTTCAATATACATAAGTCAATAAATGTAATAAAACATATAAATGGACTTAAGCACAGAAATCACATGGTCATCTCAATAGATGCAGAAAAGGACTTTGACAAAATCCAACTGGACTTGAGGGAACATACCTCAACATAATTAAAGCTCTTTACAACAAATCCATGGCTGCCATCATTCTCTCCATTCTAAATGGAGAAAAACTGGAAGTATCCCCCATTAAAATCAGAAACCAGTGACAGGTTACAAAATCAACTTACAAAAATCAGTAGTCCTTCTAAATACCAATAACAAGCAATCAGAAAAAGCATTCAAGGAAACCCTCCCATTCACAATAACCTCAAAAAAAAATATTTAGGAATAAACCTAACCAAAAACATTAAACACCTCTACAATGAAAATTTCCTTAAAGAGATAAAGGAAAACACCACAGATGGAAGGACCCACCATGACTATGGATTAGTAGAATTAATATTGTGAAAATGACCACCTTACCAAAAGCAATCTACAGATTCAATGCAATGCCAATCAAAATACCCATGACCTTCTTTACAGAGTTAGAAAACAGCATCCTATGGGGCTGGAGAGATGGTCTAGCAGTTAAGAGCACTGACTACTCTTGCAAAGGACCCAGGTTCAATCCCCAGCACCCACATGGCAGCTGAGAACTGTCTTTAAAAATCCAGTTCCAGGGGAATCCGACACCCTCTTCTGACCTCTGAGGCACTGCATGACAAGGGTGCACAAACCTACATGCAGATAGTACATTCGTACATATAGAAAAAAAAAAAGAAAACAATATCCTAAAATTCATATGAAACCACAAAAGATCCCAGATATCCAAAGCAAACTTGGGTAAAAAGCCCAATGCTTGGGAGATCACCATATCAGATCTCAGACTATATTACAATACTATAGTCGTAAAATCAACATGATACTTTAACAAAAATAGACACGTAGATCAATGGAACACAACAGATGACCCAAACATGAGAACTTGCAATTTAAGTCACGTTACAGCTGACAAAGGTACAAAGAACACACAACAAAGGAAAGACAGCATCTTCAATAAATGGTGCTGGCAAATTGGATCTCCACCTGTAGAAGAATGAAATTGTGCACAAAAGTCAACTCCAAATGGATCGAATACTTCCATATAAAACACGAAACTCTGAAACTGCTAGAAGAAAACATGGGCAGTACCCTACAAGATATAGGCCTAGGAAAGGACTTTTCTAAATTTGACATCAATTGCCAAGGCATTAAGATCAACAATCAACAGGTGGGACCTCGTTAAGCTGAAAAGCTTCTGTACAGCAAAAGAAACAACCAAGGAAGAGGAAACCCATTGAGTAGGAGAAAATCTTCACATATCACATATCTGATAGAGGTTTAATATCTAGAATACTAAAACCACTCAAAAAAAAAAAAAAAACAAAGAAAGAAAGAAGAAAATAAATGACCCAATAAATGGATGGGCTATGGATCTGAACAGAGAGCTCTCAAACAAAGAAATGGCTAAGATACACCTTTAAAAAGTACTCAATGGAGGTACACAGCTCTACAGCTCTAGGCGGGGTCTGGCGGGGGGCAGCTGGGAGAGGGTCTCGCTGTGAACCCGTCTACGGGGTCCCCGGCCCAGAGGGACCGCGCTCGGGTGAGCAGGGTCGCGTTTCCCTCTGCTCTGGTCCCGGCTGGACTTGTGGGCGGGA
>VZQC01010255.1:84558-158143 GCA_009823505.1 Rhizomys pruinosus
CAACAGCCTGCAGATAGGTTTTGCATGAAGGATGCTTGTACTCATGGATTATCACTTATAGCTAAAAGGAAAAAAAAAAAAAAACTGAGAGAAAGATGCAGGACAGTTATGGCAGAATGCATGATCTGGGATGGGGTGGGGGTGGGGGGGGAGGGAAAGGGAAATAAGCCTGAACTGAATTGGAAAAAATGTATGAAATGCACAAAGCATCAATAAAAACTAATTTAAAAAAAATAAATAAATAAAAAATAAAAAGTACTCAATGTCCTTGATAATTGGAGAAATGCAGATAAAAACCAATTTAAGATTCCATCTTACTGCAGTCAGGCTGGCTAAGATCAAGAGAACAAAAGACATCAAATGCTGTCAAGGATGTGGAGAAAGGGGAAATCATGACCTGCTGGTGGGAATACAAACTCATGCAACTTTTTCTAATCTAATTTTGAAACAGTGTCTTAATGTAGCTCAGGCTGGCCTTGAATTATTGATCCCTTTGCCTCTATCTCCCAAGTGCTGGGATTACAGGTGTGGACCACCATACCTGGTTCCATTAGTTCTCCTTATCATGTTGGTTTTGTGGGGTTTTTTTGTTTTGTTTTGTTTTTGTTTTTGTTTTTAAAGAAAAAAAAAACCTCTTTCAAGTAATGAGAATTTTTTTGAGCTTCTTTTCCTTCCTAAAGGGTCACTTTTCTTCTTGTTCTATAAACACTATCGTGGTTTCCAAGTCTTGAAAAATAGAACTCAAAGTACTGCCAATGGGACAAACTGGGTGCAAGTAAAAATTTTAAAGCCTTTATAAACAGAAATCCATCTGGAAAGATTTTTTTTCATCAGCACAGTAAAAGCTAGAATAGAATTTCCTGATATAGATGTTCTGTTTGACTCTGCAAATCCCACTGGGAAGAAGAGGCGCCTCAGTCTTTAAAAGTAACTTTCACCCATAAAAAACAGGCAATTAAACTGAGCTCAGTGCTAGGAACATCTTCTCCTCCCTGTGGAGATTCCTTCCTCCATTCTCATCAGCACAGGGACATTTCTAAGGTTATCACTTCAATTTGGTCCCCAGATCAGCTTCAAGAGTTTTTGTTGAGACTAAAACTTGCAATGTCAAGTTTTTTCTTTTAAATCTGTATTCTAAGAAAAGCAAAATTGGAAATGACTACTAAACAATTACTGGCAAAAATGCTAGTTTCCAGGAGCCTTGGCAGTACACTACAAAACAATACAAAAATGTCTTTCCTATTCTCAAGGATGCAGTAAGTTATCAATTAAGGCTCACTAAAACAAGGCTAAGACTGATTCAGACTATTGTGTCTAAGGAAAAAAAAATCTACTAGTTGGGACTAAGATGCTTTCAAACAATGGAGCACATTTAATTCCAGAGAATTTAACTTTGTACTGATCCAGTAGTATATGTTTATTTTTTTTAATTTTAAATTTTATTTTTTATGTGTATGAATGTCTGCATGTAAGTCTGTGCACCCGTGTCGTGCAGTGCCACGGAGGTCAGAAGAGGGTGTCAGATTCCCCTGGGACTGGAGTCAAAGACAGTTCTCAGCCACCATGCGGGTGCTGGGGATCGAACCCGGGTCCTCTGCAAGAGCAGTCTGTGCTCTTAACCCCTAGACCATATCTCCAGCCCCAGTATATGTTTATTGTATTTACTGAACTGCTGCAAGAGCACACACTAAATCAAGTGAAGAACATAGAATCACATTATAACCCAGCACAAACATTTGCTTCTGACTTGCTATAAAATTCTTTTTCTGCATCAACATTTTCCAAATTTGATCTCACGTAAGAAAGAATATTCCTGGAGACGCCATAACGCACCAGGCCAGTAGGATCGAAAGGTTATTCCTGGACAAACTGTCAGCCCATGAAAGGAAACAGCCAGAATTGACCAGAGTCCAAGTCAACAGCTCCAGAGAGAGTGGACTGTTTTACCTCTCATCCACCTGTGCCCCTTTTCTAAGCCTAGGGAACAACCTGCGGAAGAGGGGGCGTGGTAGAATGTAAGGGCTGCGATTGGGGTGAATGGTGAAACTACAGCAATGTAGTCTGGACACTCATTTGATCAACTTGATTGAACAAACAACCTGTCACCCCCCACTGGATGGTGGGGCTGTAGGTGTTTGGGCACAACAGCCTGCAGATAGGTTTTGCATGAAGGATGCTTGTACTCATGGATTATCGCGTAGAGCGAAAAATGAAAAAAAAAAAACTGAGAGAAAGATGCAGGACAGTTATGGCAGAATGCATGATCTGGGATGGGGGGGGGGGGGGGGGGGGGGGGAGGGAAGGGGAAATAAGCCTGAACTGAATTGGAAAAAATGTATGAAATGCACAAAGCATCAATAAAAACTAATTTAATTAGAAAAAAAAGAATATTCCTAAAAACTTGGAGGGAAGGCTCAGCTGTGTTTGAAATATTCAAGGAAAATGAAAACAATTTACATATATGTTTAATTTTGGTAGAAAATTAGCAACTGTATATAGAAATCTATAGTGTAATATTCATTCTGAAAAAGAAATAAAGGATAAAGAAAGCCAGAGATTAATAGTAAGCAAAGTGCTAATCACTTTACCTTTATTATCACCACTGACTTTCATAAAGCCCCATAAAAACCTAATGTTATGCCCATTTTGTAGAAGTTTAGAAGTAGTTGACAAAGGTCACCCGCATAAATCCTGCAGCAAACACTGGGACCTAAATCTACCTGATGCAGCGTCTGCTCATTATTGCTGTAGTTTTTGAAAACCCAGGGCCATTTAGAGCTGTCATAAATGAAAAAGCAATAAAGAGAGGACAGAGTGGGGGAAAGAGACAAAGACAGAGAGAGAGAGAGAGAGAGAGAGAGAGAGAGAGAGAGAGAGAGAGAGAGAGAGAAACAAAGACAAAGAGAAGACAGACAAAGGGAAAGATGCATGGCTTGGAAATATTATAGAAGCAGCAGTTACAATGACAGTGCTTCACTAGAGTTGCCTAGACTGTGTCTGTTCTGTACTTTTTTTGAGACAGGTCTTCCAGTAGCCCCAGCCGACCTGGACTCCACTATGTAAACCTGGATGGCCTGGATCTCACAGAGATCCACCTGCCTCTGTCTCTGGAGTGCTGAGATTAAATGTGTATGCCACCACACCCAGGTGCTTAATACTTTTTTTCTTTACTGCTTTGCCATCTTATTTCTTCTGATAAATGTTTTAAAAGAGAGGGGCAAATATTTATATTTTTACAAAACTGGTTCATTCTACATTCTCTTCTACCCCTCCACTTTTTAATGAATCTCTTTCTCAAAAATACTTATTGAATACCCACTGTTTGCCACACTCTGGTCATTTATATATTGTATCTTTATTACAGAGGAAATTAACTTAATTCACTTTCATTGATTAAGAGAAAAAATATTAACTATTGACACAAAGTCCAGATAATGATGCACTGAGCATCAACAAAGGCTGCCAGAATACTAAGAACACAGCCAGGAAAGCTTCAGAGGAAGCCTCGGGTCAATGACTGCGCTTACGCAGACTTTCCTCCCACCGCTGATACCGAGGCTCCAGATGCTGCCTGAGACGGGCCCTTTATGAGAAGCAAAGCAGGAAAAGAGTGTCAGCCAGAAATAGCATCCCAATAATTCTTCATTCGCCTTATTTATGGCCTGCTGGCTTTGTGAGTTATCAGAAAATGTTGAAATCCTGTCTATCTTGGAACACATAATTCAGCACTCTACCTGAAAAAAAAAAATCAATAGATAAGTGTTTTGATTAAATAGACCCGAAAATGACAAAAAGACAATGGCCATATTGTGTTTGTTACATTGTACAAAGGGAATAGCCATTTATCCAGAAAATGTCAAAACTCTATATCTGATGCATAAGCAACTAGAAATCTTTGACATCTACAAATATATATCTCACCACAATAAAACCACAGTCATCTATAACTCTAATAGAAGATGCAGTCATAGAAAAGCTACCCAGGAAGGCATACGGACAGAATTACTCACTTCCTCACTTCTAAACCTGTTTGGTTTCCTAGAGATTTAGTCACCCTCAAAATTTGTCACACCCATAGGGGAACCTTTCTCTTGGAAAGAGCACCTTATTTATTCACTCAGTCAAATGACCCTACTCTCTTCCAAGCATCCTGAACAAAGAAATGACTGTGAAAGATAGGGAAATATTCAACTTAAGTTACAAGACCCCAAATCCTTAACCAGCAGTTACTGATATTTAGTCAATTCAAGAGTAACAAGAGGGGATGGAGAGATGGCCTAGCAGTTAAGAGCACCGACTGCTCTTGCAGAGGACCCAGGTTCGATCCCCAGCACCCACATGGCGGCTGAGAACCATCTGTAACTGCAATTCCAGGAGAACTCCAGTTCCAGGAGAATCCGATACCCTCTTCTGACCTCCGCGGCATTGCACGACACGGGTGCACAGACCTACATGTGGACAGTACATTCATACACATAAATAAATAAATAAATAAAGTATTAAAAAAAAAAAGAGTAACAAGAAAGGCAAATAATCTGGCTATTTGTCCTTGTTAATGCACCTTGTTATTCCTCTCTATTATTTCGGTGTAATAGAACCATAGCAATTTATTCTTTAAAAAATTGGAACATGTCCAACATCACCAACTTAATGGCTGAGAAAGAAAATGCAGCTTTGCAGTGAGTAGGATGTACCAGAAAGTGACAGCAGAAGGATTGACTCCTCTGGGTATTGAAGGGAAGAAAAGCCTCAGATTGCAGCAGACATCAGGCCCCTCTGTGGATCCTACTAGTAACAACTATTTTTAATGAATCCTAATGAAGCTTACCTTCTAGGTGCTGCAAAGGTTTTAATTCGAGAGACTTTCTTAACTTCCCCCCATAGAATAAGGAGAAATATGATAATGAAGAGGTCGTTCTCCAGCTGTAGATTGGAGCCAGCTGTTATAGAGGTATTCTCTTGTAAAATCAGTAAAACTGCCTTCTTTAATTGACTAGTGGACATAGAAACTGTGAAAAGGATTATTCTCTATTCAGAACCAAATATAATGCTAAAGTCTCCTTAAGCTATGCACTTAAGCAAAATATATTAATACAGGAGCTCTGACATCAACAATGGATTATTCTACCAAGGAGATGTTGGCCAGGGGATCCAAGCCCCCACAAAAGGTAAAGGCTCCTTGCCTCCAAACTGGGATATCTGCAGGAAGAGAGGCGATAAGGCCCTGCTGTTGAAGACCTGATATAAACATGGGAAAGATGTATGGAGACCGCACTTGCAAGTATACAGATGGTCTCTGGAATGCCAGAGAGTGTTACCAAAGACCACTAAACCAATAAAGCAAATATAGGTCTCCTTGAGTCAAGCAAGACTCCTCCGTCAGCACCAGCTACACCTCATCTGCCTGGAAATACTGTGCAGCAGTGGCAGCCATATGTCTGTATATCCCAAATCTAATTGGCTATTAGCTCTCTCCTTGGAGGAATAACCCACGGCTGATGCCACAAGCTTACATCCTCTAATGGTTAGGAGATGTTATAAACCACACGAAGACCCTGCCATACTTAACAGAAGAAAATGTAATTCATGAATTAACATACCATCCAAACATCTGTGTCTATACCAAAGTAACCTACCATAACAATTAGTACTGTTTAAATACCTATATATCTAATTGCGTGTGCTTCATTAGTAGGATCGAAAGGCTATATATTATACTGTTTAAATACCTAAATATCTAATTGCATGTGCTTCATTAGTAGGATCGAAAGGTTAAGCCTGGACAAGCTGGCAGCCCATGAAAGAAAACAGCCAGAACTGACTAGAGACCAAGACATCAGCTCCAGAGAAAGTAGAGTGTTTTGCTTCTCATCCACCTGTGCCCCTTTTCTAAGCCTAGGGAACAATCTGCGGAAGAGGGGGCGTGGTAGAATGTAAGGGCTGCGATTGGGGTTAATGGTGAAACTACAACAATATAGACTGGACACTCATTTGATCAACTTGATTGAACATACAAGCCCCCCCTGCTGGATGGTGGGACCCATGAGCTGTGTGGGTTTGGGCACAACTGCTTGCAAATTGGTTTTACATGAAGGATGCTTGTACTCACAAATTATCACTTATTGTTAAAAAAAATGAAAACAAAACAAAACAAAAGAAAACAAAAAAACAGAGAAAGATGCAGAAAAGTTACGGCAGAATGCATGATCTGGGATGGGTAGGGGTGGGATGGGGGGAAGGGAAAGGGATATATGCCTGAACTGAATTGGAAAATGATGTATGAAATACACAAAGCATCAATTAAAAAAATTGGAACATGTCAAAATGACAATATATTTTAGTAGTAATTTTTACTGAAGACTTTTGATCCCTCAACATATATATGGTCTTAACGAAAATCTCAGAAGCCATTGGCAGCAACTGCCCTGGAACCACTCTATTCAAAACCAGAGTAAAGAGAAAATATGACTCAGAGGAGCAGAAGTCAATATAAATCAGAAGAACCTCTGAACAGCAAGCAGGGCTGACCTGGAACTCTCAATCCTCCACCTCTGAGGTGCTGGGATTATAGGAATGTAGCTCTACACCCTCTGCCAATGAGGTTTTGTTTGGATGATAGGAGGGGCCAGAGCTTGTTGAAACCAAAAAGAAGAAATTGAAAATTAAAATTTGAGTGAGATGAAAGTCTAGAAAAGATGGCCTGGCATGATGGCTTACTGGGTAAAGGATTTTGCTTTGCAAGTCTGATGACCTGAGTTGGATCCCTGGACCCCACTGTGAAATCAGAGAAAAACTCCCAAATGGTGACTCTAAATCCTGTTAGGGTGACAATGAGGACTAATTATCAGAGCTTAGAAATAGCATATGATGTGATAGGTAAATAAGCATTCCAAAATGGGAAACGATTAGCAGATGCATTAATAAGGATGATACTGTGCTTAATAATTAAGGCAATTTAGCCAGGTGTGGTGACCCACGCCTTTAATCCTAGCACTTGGGAGGCAGAGACAGGTGGATCTTTGTGAGTTCAAGGCCAGCCTGGTCTACAGAGTGAGTTCCAGGCCAGCTGGGGTTACAGGGAAACCCTGTCTGGAAAACACCAAAATAATAATAATAATAATAATAATAATAATAATAATAGCAATGTGTTTAATTCTTGAGGTGTATTTTCAAAGCAAATTATTTGTCCATCGTGATTTTCTTTGTTGTCACCACTTTATTATAAATATGTGTAATAGAAATGCTCAAACTTAAATTTCCAAAAAGGAGGGACCCTGGTGTGTTTGGGATCTGAAGTGTCCTGAAAGCACACCTGTTAGAGGCAGCAGTGTTTAGAGGTGAGGCCCTTGGGGGTAATTGGATCATGAATATTCTGAACTCATTAATGGATTAGTAGGTTTGCTGAGAGAAGACTTTTATACAAGCATACAGCGCTCTCTGCTTCCTGGTAGCCGTGAAGTAAGTAGCTCTGCTCCAACATGTGCTCCCCAACATGATGTTCCACCTCATAGCAGCTCAGAAAACGCAGAGGCGAGGGACCCAAACCTCTGAGCCAGAAGAAATGTTTCACCCTTTAAGCTGATGTATCTCACTTATTTTGTCCACAGCAATGGAAAGGTGACTAACATAAACCCAGTCTCACTTTTAAAAACCTGTATTTATATTTTTAAAAATCAATAAAATAAATGTTTCCCAGATATTCATTTTTCATATAAAGATGTTTCTTTAAAAAAAAATGGGGCTGGAGAGATGGCTCAGCAGTTAAGAGCGCCTACTGCTCTTGCAGAGGACCCGGGTTTAATTCCCAGCACCCATATGGCGGCTAAGAACCGTCTTTAACTCCAGTTCCAGGGGAATCTGATGCCCTCTTCTGACCTCCGCAGCATTGCATGTCATGGGTGTACTAACCTACATGCAGACAGTACAGTCACACACATAAAAAAATAATAAATAAAAAAAGATGTTTCTTTTGGCTTATAGAAATATAAAACAATATCATTAGCATATATTCAAATTTATTGACTACCTGTTTTAAATAAATAGTATACTATACTGGAAAAATATTTTATTAAATATACTAAAAATAACTGGTGAACAGTCATACACACAGAAAGTTGACCAGATCCATTTTCATCATGGCTGTAACATTTTGCACATCTTTTTTTTACATTTTAATAAATAATCTAAAACTACCTTGTTAAGTAAGATTAGAAGTAAATGAGATACTTGCTTCTTGGTTTAGTATTAATATCACTATAACCTTATTCTAATTTAATATTATACAATGTTTGATGCTTATTCATATGATACATTATTATAGCATGAAATATGAAATTTAAATAAAATAAGGCTATTTAGAATGATCTTGATATATCCAGATATCAAGTACTCTTTTTTTTCCGGTCGTTTTGAGACAGGGTCCCCCTGTAGCTCTGGCTATCCTGGAACTCACTCTATAGACCAGGCTGGCCTTGAACTCACAGAGATCTGCCTGCCTCTGCCTCCCAAGCGCTAGAATTAAAGGCATGTGCCACCACGCCGAGCCTTCGGGTACTCTTTTTTTTTTTTTTTTTTTTAATTTTATTTATTTCTGTATGTGTATGAATGTACTGTCTGCATGCAAGTTTGTGCACCCGTGTCGTGCAACGCCGCGGAGGTCAGAAGAGGGTCTCGGATTCCCCTGGAGCTGGAGTTCTCCTGGAATTGGAGCTTCAGACGGTTCTCAGCCGCCATGTGGGTGCTGGGGATCGAACCCGGGTCCTCTGTAAGAGCAGTCGGTGCTCTTAACCGCTAGGCCATCTCTCCAGCCCTCGGGTACTCTTAAGAGGAGTATTTTTTCTAAATTTTCATAGAAAAAAGGGAAAATAATTTTCTACATTTATACCAAATAACCCATAAATTTTAAATAGTAGGAAATGAAATATTATTTTTTATACTGTAAGGAAGAAAAGCCTAAGGCTTTAAGAAACTTATACAAAAAATCTAAACTCCTTGATGCTTCTAGGTGATTTTTCCAAGTAGGGAATATTAGCATATTTTATACTTGATGATGAACTGGAATGTGTTAACATTTGTGACAATTTTCATAAGTGAGCAATGACTTAACTAGACTTCTGTAGCAAACTTCAGAGAGCCTAGCCCAAATTCAGAACCAATGACTAAATCCATTCCTAAGGCCTTAATGTTAAGACTGAGCTACAGAAATCAAAGAATGAAATCACTAAATGATCAGCTTGATCAAGATGAGTCAGAAAACAAAAGATAGGGAGAGAGATGTAGCACTGGAGTGGGCACCTATAGGCTCTTGAGAACCTATAGGGCAGAGCCTCTTCCCAACTCAACATTCAGTGATGTGCTGACAGCTTGAAAGGACTGTGGTGAGAAAATGTATACCACATTAGCTGGCAGCTGACACAAATATTGGACTATTTCTCCATAGAGCCAGTTGCTCTCCAGAGCAGCTGACACAAATATTGGACTATTTCTCCATAGAGTCACAGGCATACCAGTGCCTGAATACAAGTCAGCAAAACATAACCAAATTAGTGAGCAGAGCTTATGCTATAATACCTGCAGCATTCGGCCTGGGAAGATGGCCTTCTTCAAACCAATTCAACTCCCTTTGGAAGTTGTCATTAATTACTTAATTTAAATTTATAAGTTGTTCATTGTGTTGACCCCATTATTACAACCAAGAAACATTGATAGATTTAAATTTTCTGAGTTCCTAAGATCAGAGGAGCAGAAAAATAAATATCTCCAATGTTACCAGTACCACACAGTATCTAGAAATATTTTACTCCATCAATATTTTTAAATGAATTGTTCATAAAAATTCATACATGATAATAATTAGTAAACATGCTAATAAACAATCCAGGAACATGGCTATATCAGATGGCAGGTATATTCTTGGTATAATCCCAGATAATGGAAGATAAAGCAGAAGTCTTGTCCCCTTCCCATCCCTACCACCCCTGCCCAAGCCGCCATTAACAGTAAAGATAACCATGCTTGTAATCTTCCAGGTCCCCATTCACTGCCCTTTCCTCTATGCCCAGGTCCTTCTCTGTGCCAGGACCAGATCTGCATGAGCTGTGTACCCTGTTGTCTAGCTCTTGAGAAAGAAAAGAGGGACGGAGGGAGGAAATTAGAGATCAGGGCCTCTCCTTCCAGATGCCGCCCTCCCTGCACGGTTACAGGAGTATAGCTGCACTCCTACCAAAGATCACAAATCCTTCCTGGGTAGTTAGTTCTTTCATGTACGTCATTCCTTCCTGTTCTCAAAGCCAGTCCCTCCATTGCCTTCAAGTCCTGAGTCATTGTCCTGCCTGGCTGTGGCTAGCTCTAGGAGATCGCATCAGCCCTCGTGGGTTGTACACCTTGCCCCACTTTAATTTCCCCATATTCCATTTCTATTATTCAATTTGACTGTACCTTCTCTTTTTTGCTAGAATCCTAATGGGTATAGCAGTACCAGACATTAAAAACATTCACCTAACACCACCAAATTTTGCTTTTTCTTGTAGCTCTGATACCTCCACATGATTTGGGCTGGAGAGATTGCTTGGTGGTTAAGAAGACTGGCTGCCCTTGCAGAAGACCCAGCTTCAGTTCTCAGCAACCACAAGAGAACTAAGAACCATCTGTACCTCTAGTTCCAGGAGATCCAACACCTTCTTCTGACCTCCACAGACATTGCACAACACAGATGTGCTTATACACATGCAAACAATACAGTCGTACACGTTAAATAATATTAATAAAAAAATTTAAAGACCACTAAACTTTTTTTGTCTTTTTGAAACAGGGTCTCCCTGTATCCCCAGCTGTCCTGGAACTCACTACATAGACCAGGCTGATCTTGAGCTCACAGAGATTCACCTGCCTCTGCCTCCCAAGTGCTGGGATTAAAGGCACGTGCGACCACACCCAGCCTTAACCACTAGGCTTTTTTTTTTTTTTTTGAAAGACAGGGTCTTCCTGTAGTCCCAGCTGTCCTGGAACTCTTTATGTAGACCAGGCTGGCCTTGAACTCACAGAGATCCACATGACTTTGCCTCCCAAGTCTGGAATTAAAGGTATGTGCCACCATGCCCAGTGACCACTAGGCTTTTTGACCCACATAAAATATCGTCCCACCAATCCATGGAGCTCATTGAGCCTTGCAATTGACAAAGGCAAAAGCAAGCTTCCACAATGCATTTTTTAAATATTTTTATTGATTCTTTGAGAATGTCAACCAATGTAGCGTGATCATATTCACAACCCCTCCTCTATCCCCACCATCCCCTGCTACTCCCCTGACCCTTGACTTCATGTCCTCTCTTATTTTTTTTCTTTTATTTTAAGGACTACCACATCTAATTTGTGTTCCCCAAATGCTCTTGGGTGTGGGTCCATACCTCAGAGTCTGGTCAACCTACCAGGCATCACACCCATAGAGAAAACTGACTCTCTCTCTCCCAGCACCATCCGTACACCCTCAGGTCGGTCTGGGCTTCTTGCCCATCTCCCCACTCCATGCTGGGCCTTAATCCGGCTTGGATTTGCATAGGTCTTGTGCATGCAGTCACAACCACAATGGGCTCATATGTGCAATGGCCCTCCTGTTCGCTATGCAGTTTTTACCTACAGTGTCACTTTCCTTATGTTCTTTCATATATGCAACAATTAATAGAAAAAGTTCCCAGAATGTTCTAGTTATAAATGTCTTCCCCCAGATGTTGAGAGAAATGGTCTATTTCGTTAAAGGGTATTTTACACCCTCAGGTTTCAAATTGAGCTAAAAATGAATTCAGTTATTTCACCTAGCTTTTTCTTGTCCTTTGGAACACTGGTATACCAAACCAGAACCTCACATGGTGGCGTTAGCCACTTCCTTTGGTGGCTACTTTGTGCTTTAGGTTATAAAGGTTATAAATCCATTGATCTTGATTGCGAGGTTCCTAGGGACATTGCAATATCTATCCCCATCTTCTACATTTCAGCCCTCTAAAAAGTTTATGTCCTGATTCGTTCCCTCCCCAACCATACAGTTATTATCACTGTAGCAGTTGAACTCTTACAACAAGCTTTCACAGACTAGGTAGATTAAGCCACAGAAACTTATAGCCTCATGACTCCTAAGACTAAAATTCTAAGATCTAGGTGTCAGCAACATTGGTTCCTTTGAAGGGCCATGAGAAAAGCTTTTTATTTTTCCAAGCTTGACTTCTTTTAAAACCTGATCTAATTTCTCTAACTTCTAATAGAGAATACAAATATATAGGGCCATATTAACCTTTATATTATTTTATTCCTCAAACCAAATTCCTATGTTTAAAGTATAGGTTACCAGAGAAATTAAGTTCCCTTCTCTTGTATGACATGGCACAAGGCCAGAACAGAAGACATCACAGAGAGCATATCAACCTCCAAAGTGTCAAACTAGAAAGTATAACTTGAGAGGGAAAAATGTGCCCCTTTCACTTACCATTCAGAACTACCCTTGAAGCCTGAATAGTAAAAGCTCATTTTTAAAGTACTTAACGATAAGACAGATCCTGTGCTGAATGGTTTGCCTAGATTATTTTAGTCAATACTTCAAGCAACTCTATAAAATAAATATACTACATTAGTAGTCCTGGTTTGTAGATGATAAACCGGAGGCTTCCAGGTAATATTTCATCCCAACTCAACCCAACTGGCACAAGTTAAAATCCAACATGGGCATGCTGTTTCTAGAAACGATTGTCCAAGCAACTGTATTAGAAATCAGGTCAGTCAGATCCAGAGATGGAAAGTTTGATGTTTAAGAAGGCAATTTCAAACAGAACAACAACAACAAAACCCTTCAATGTTCCTGTAAATTCTATTTCTCTTTAAATCCTCAAGGTTACTCACCTGGAGCTGGAAGTTGGGAGTTGTTTTCTATGTTACTTTTATATTCTGGACAGAACCTCTTGACCCCAAACTCTGCTCTCCCCACACCCTGTAAGGCTGTCAAGTTCACTCCCTTCCAGAATCTCCTATTGTCTAGATTCGATAAAGTCTTTGTAGTGCTCAAGGCCATAAAGCATGTATTCCTGTAATTCCTTACAAGTGACAAAGGCAAAAACAATGCATTTTTTTACCTACAGTTTCACTCTCCTTGTGTTATTTCAGGTATGCAACAATTAATTGAAAAACTTCCCAGGATGTTCTAATTATAAACCCCTTCCCCCGGATGTTGAAACGGTCTGTTTCATAAAAGGGTATTTTATAAAACTCAAATTTCAGATTGAGCTAAAAATGAATTCAGTTATTTCACCTAGCCTTTTCTTGTCCTTTGGAACACTGGTATACCAAACCAGAACCTCACATAGTAGCTTTTAGCCACTTCCTTTGGTAGCTAGTTTGTGTTTTAGGTTATAAATCCATCAATCTTGATTGTGGGGTTCCTAGGGACATTGCTATATCTATTCCCATCTGCTACATTTCAGCCCTCTAAGAAGTTTATGTCCTGCTTCATCTCCTCCCCAACTATAAGATTATTATCAATGTTTGCGCTATTGTAACAAAGACTGGTGGACTAGGTGGATTAAGCCACAGAAACTTATGGTCTCTTAATTCCTGAGCTTAAAATTCTAAGATCTAGGTGTCAGCAAGTGTGGTTCCTTCTGAATCTGTTTTAGACTAACTCAGTCTAAAACAATATTTTATCCACAATCAGAATATAGTATATTAAGTATATAACTATCAAACTATTGATACTTAAAGTAGAAAATTCTTTTTCTCTGCACATTGGCCAGTTGTGAGTCTCTATGTTAATCACCATCAGCTTCATGAAGAAATTTCTCTGGTGAGAGTTGAGAGATGCATTAATCTATGAATATAAGAATGAATCATGCCAGGTGTGGTGGCGCATGCCTTTAATCCTAGCACTCAGGAGGCAGAGGCAGGCAGATCTTTGTGAGTTCAAGGCTAGCCTGGTCTACAGAGTGAGTTCCAGGACAGCTGGGGCTACAGGGAGACCCTCTCTCGAAAAGACCAAAAAGAAAGAAAAAAAGAAAGAAAGAAAGAAAGAAAGAAAGAAAGAAAGAAAGAAAGAAAGAAAGAAAGAAAGAAAGGAAGGAAGGAAGGAAGGAAGGAAGGAAGGAAGGAAGGAAGGAAGAAAGAAAGAAAGAAAGAAAGAAAGAAAGAAAGAAAGAAAGAAAGAAAGAAAGAAAGAAAGAAAGAAAGAAAGAAAGATCATTAGGATTGAATATTATATCCATTTAGCAAAATAATAATAGTAGATTCTCCCCTATGGCCTGTGACCTGTGACCTATCTAGCCACAGATTCTTAGGCTTTACATTAGCATCACATGTAGGCTCCATCTAATGAAGCAGACCTTATGTCCAATTATAAACTGATTGGTTACTCCCATTACATCTGTGCCACACTTGCATTGGTGGATATATCTTGCCAGGCCAGTTGTAGCTCACAGGATTCACAGCTGGGCAAAGTTAATGATTGCTTTTCTCTTCCAGTGGCATGAATAACACCTTTCAGCACTATGAAACCTAGCCAATAGAAATGAAGCTTTGAGGTCAGTAACAGCTTGCTTTCTCCTTGTTGTTTCTATAACCCATGTATATAATGTCTTCAGAAATAGAGTTCTACTGTCAAGTTATGGCAGACAACCAAGAGTAGGGGCAACCAGTATTTGAGGAGCCATCTTTGGGACCCCTGTTCAACAACTTCAAAAGAGGGAGTCCATTCTTGGTATTGGACTTTTTGTTGATAATCTATGGTGTCTGGTAGAGGCAATGTCCACTATTATAGGTTACGTTCTTTTAGTATCGTTTTATATTCTATGCGTTAAGAAGTTTCTATAGTGATAGATTTCCATATGATTTTTCCAAAGGCCTTTAGTGCTAGCTGTCCTTCCCCATACTCCTTCTCTCCCCTGCTCTCCCATTTCCCACCCCTTTAACTTTCTACTCCATCATTCCACTTCCCCCTTTATAACATTCATTCTATCTTCCTTCCCAGGAAGCCTCCCCCCACCCCCCATGGCCATTTACTAGTTTCTTGATCTCTATGGATTTTCCAATGGAAACACACATGTCTAAGATTGCAGGGTGGTTATCCTTGAATAGGACACCAATACCAAACTTCTACTCCTTGAGGCTTAGGGATTAGTTCAGAAGAGTGGGCAGAAAGAATGTAAGAGCCAAAGGGGGTGGATGACCACAAGGAAATGGTTTTTCGGGCAGCTGGTCAGTTACTCATATGAATTCACAGCAATGGTGACAGGGTGTACAATACTCACGTAAGCTCAAGCCAGACGAAATCCTAGCATAAAAATGGGGAAGGGAGTAAGAAGCCCCAACTCTAGCTGAGGATCTAAAGGCAACTAATAGATGCTGGGAAAGAGAGTCAGGTATCATTAAGGATACCATGCTGGGTAGGTGCCGTGCTGGGTAGGTACCATGCTGGGTAGGTCCCGTGCTGGGTAGCTGCCGTGCTGGGCAGGTGCCGTGCTGGGTAGGTCCCGTGCTGGGTAGGTGCCGTGCTGGGTAGGTCCCGTGCTGGGTAGGTGCCGTTCTGGGTAGGTCCCGTGCTGGGTAGGTGCCGTGCTGGGTAGGTCCCATGCTGGGTAGGTGCCGTGCTGGGAAGGTGCCGTGCTGGGAAGGTGCCGTGCTGGGTAGGTCCCGTGCTGGGTAGGTCCCGTGCTGGGTAGGTGCCGTGCTGGGTAGCTGCCGTGCTGGGTAGCTGCCGTGCTGGGTAGGTGCCGTGCTGGGAAGGTGCTGTGCTGGGTAGGTACCGTGCTGGGTAGGTGCCGTGCTGGGAAGGTACCAGGCTTCAGTGGATGGACCCACACTGAAAGGCATTTGAGGACATGAATTTTACTTGCTAGGTGCATATAAATTAGAGTACATGAAATTGAGCAGGGAGTACCAAGGCAGTGCAGTTAGGGAAAGGGAAGGGCTCTTAATATGATCAAAATGCAGTCTCTGAAATTGGCAAAAATTCAATTAAAAAAAAAAGTAGAAAATTCAAAATAACATAATCTGGTTTTGACAGCTAAACTCCCTGATTATTCAGAGAGAGTAGCTATCCCAGCCCAAAATTTATCAACTGAAGCCTTTTAAAACTTGTTTTGCTTCGTTTCAAAAGGAGCAAGAAGAGAGAAAAAAGATAGAACAGCTTTGCCATGGCTCCTTTAATCCTGGCACTTGGGAGGCAGAGGCAGGCAGATCTCTGTGAGTTCAGGCCAGCCTGGTCTACAGAGTGAGTTCCAGGACAGCTGGGGCTATAGTGAGACCCTGTCTCAAAAAGACAAAAAAAGAAAAGAAAAGAAAGGAAAGGAAAGGAAAGGAAAGGAAAGGAAAGGAAAGGAAAGGAAAGGAAAGGAAAGGAAAGGAAAGGAAAGGAAAGGAAAGGAAAGGAAAGGAAAGGAAAGGAAAGGAAAGGAAAGGAAAAGAAAAAGAAAAGAAAAAGAAAAGCCTCAATTTCTAAAGTCAGTCCACCTAATAGAACCTTAGGTCCTAGTTCTCAGAGAGTCCCGTCTGGTGTGGTGTGGTAGCACATACCTGAAGTAAGGAGATCAGCAGAACTTTGAGTCTAGACTGGGTTGCATAGAGAAATTTGAGGCAGGCTGGGATATATAACAAAAAGCTACCTCAAAAAAATAGTGCAAAGCTTGCAAGCACAAAAGGGGGTGGATGGCAGCAAGGAAATAGTCTCCAGACAGCCACTCAGTTATGCCTATGAATTCACAGCAATGGTGACAGCGTGCACAAGTCCCACACAAACTCAAACCAGACAAAATCTCAACACAGACATGGAGAAGTAGGTAAGAAATCCCAATCCAACCTAAAAAGGAACTTTTTCGGCTGCGGGGAGGGGCAGAGACAGTCTCTTACAAGGATGGGACCCCTGGTGGGCTAACCAGGTTCCGGTGGAGGAAGTCATACTGAAGGACGTGTGGGCACAAATCGGACTCTATGAGCTGTATTATATATTACATGTTATATCCAATTATGTTAATTGGATAATTGGCTAATTATAATATAAGGGGAAGTCCAGATGGGGAGGGATCTAAATACCATCAAATTATATTTTATGAAAATCATGAAAATTCAATCAACTATTTTTTAAAAGCCCCCATAGGGAAGGCCTCATTCTACCACTTAAGATTCTCTCTGGAGGGGACTGGAGAGATGGCTCAGTGGTTGAGAGCACTGGCTGCTCTTTGCAGAGGCCCTGGGTTCTGTTCCCAGCACCCACATGGCAGCTAACAACCCTTTGTAACTCCAGTTCCAAGGGAATCCAACACTCTCTTCTGACCTCCAAGGGCATTGCAAGACATGGGTCCACTTACATATGTGTAGGCAATATATACATGTACATAAAATAAAGATAATAAATAAAAATTTTTTTTAAAGATTCTTTCTGGTGCCCACCTGCCTGTCTCAAAGCACCCATGACCTTTTTTTTTCAATTTACAATTTTTATTATGGTTTTCTTTTTTTTTTTTTTTTTTTGGTCTTTTTTGGAGAGACATTCCAGGAGAACTCCAGTCCCAGGGGAATCCGAGACCCTCTTCTGACCTCCGCGGCATTGCACGACACGGGTGCACAGACCCTGCATGCAGACAGTACATTCATACACATCAAAAATAATAATAAAAAAAATTTAAAAAAAAAAAAAAAAAGGAGAGACAAGGTCTCTCTGTAGCCCTAGCCATCCTGGAACTGTCTATGTAGACCAGGCTGGCCTTGAACTCACAGAGATCTGCCTGCCTGCCTCTGCCTCCCAAGTGCTGGGATTAAAGGCGTGCGCCACCAAGCCTGGCTGTGGTTTCTTTTTTTATATATTCCTCAGGGTGAATTTTCTCAGTTGGATTTGCCTTCTTTTTATCTTTCCAATGGCTGTGGAAGATGTCCATGTGGGAAGATTTAGTTGGAGAAAAGCCAGACTGGGGCAACACATCCACCACAACAGCAAGAGTAAATGAACAAGGAAGGGAAGAGACAGAAAAAGAGAGAAAGAAGCCAGTTATTATTGGCTTATCTACCTCCTCACTGCAAAGATTCTAAATACTACAAAGCACACATTACAATTACTGGTCAAAGTGAAGCTAAGCATATGAATATCAATTAAATGGTTTAAACTCAATATTTTATTGTATTAACTAGGTGGCTACTGATTCAAGAACGGAATTTATTGACTCAGTCACAAACTAGTTTATGCAGCCTTATAGAAGCCATTCAATATAGATACCTCAGCTTCCTCGTCTATGAAATATGCTTATCTGCCATATTTATTTTATAGATTTGTAAGAAAAAAAGATGAATTTTAGAAAAATTAGCTATTTTTAACTTAAATCTTAACTCTGTCTCAAAACTTTGACAAATAAGTTGCTAAGAGCTGGAGCACACTTTCCTAGAGAAAATGTAACAAAGAGTAGTTGGGTTTGCTGACACTCTATGCCAGCCTTTGGTGAACTACAGAGCTAACAAATGTCCTAGAAATCAGATCCTGTTCATGTGACAGTCTCGGGAAAATGCTTCGGTGTTCCAGGGTGTATGTGCAGGGTGTTGGGAATCCTCTGTTAAAGGGACAAGAGCGCCTCCAGTACGTGCCTGTCACAGACATGTTTCGCCATCTCTTACTCTGACTCACTAAGGAAGTCTGGGACAGATGGAGGTCTAAGGCCTGAGGTAGGGATTTCTCGCAAGTGAAGGAGAACAGTAGACTCGGCAATATAAGGGAGAAGAAAGGAAGAGAAGTGGAATAATGGGCTTCATCAGGAAAGGACTAGCAAAGACGTCTAAGGGCCACTTGTGCAGGGAACGTGATGAAAGCTACGGACAGAGGTGGCTGCTGAACCTCACTGCCAGAGAACCGAGCACACTCTAGATCAGATTGACAGCTAAATTTATAAGCAAGAAAGCCAGCTTTTATTTATTTTTTCCTAATTTAACAGATACCTTGTATGTGCAAAACACACTACAACCAGCACTAATGTTGTGACCTTGTTATCTAACACCACCATGTACTAGAAAGAAGACAACTGTTGGAGTTATCCAAGATATCATAAACACTGGAACTGCATCAGCTCTTTTATGAATGAATGAATGAATGAATGAATGCCTACAGAGAAAGTGAAATCAAGCATCAGAAAAAGAGCATGTGCCCATTTTAACTGAAATATAATGGGTTACTTTGTAAGAAAAATTAAATGTTCATCAATAGGAGAAATATGCTGCTTTTAAAAAATTCTATAGATATAAAATAAAAATACTTTGAAAAATATGCATGTATGTTCAAATATATTAAGTAATAAAAGCAAAATGCTAAATGCTATATATTTCAAGAAATGGTAACATAGCCCTGCATAAATATTTTTTTAATTTATTTATATATTTTTTAATCAAACCTAGACCCATGTCCCCCATCCCCCCACCCCACCAGAGCTCATGCATTCTGCCAAACAATGCATAAATATTTTTGAGCTGAGGTTGTAGCTCAGTGATAACTTACCTGTGATTCACAAGGACTTTGTCGCCAGCATTGCAGAATATATATGTATATATATTCATATATACATATGATATATATATATATTCATATATATATATATATTCTTGATGTGTAACAAAACACTCTCTATAGTTACATATGAAAAATTAAAAGATGAAATAAATTAAAAGGCAAAATGGTAGACGTTAAAGTTTTATCCTTCATCAAGACAAGAATGATTTTTTTGTCATTTATTTTATTGTGATAAAATATACAAGGCACTCCCCTTTTAAAAGCACTCAATGGGCCTTTTGCTAGTGACTCATTAAGCCGTCAAGAAGGGGCAGAGTAAAAACACCGCTTTTGGGTGAAGTGGCAACTTGTGTTGTTTTACTTCAATCGGTGTTGTGACAAGAAAAAAAAAAAAAAATATATATATATATATATATATATATATATATATATACCAGGCAAAACTTTTATTTCAACAAATTTAAGTGTGCTATTTAGTAGCATTACATGCATTTACATTGTCATGCAGCCATTACTGATACCCATCTCTAGAACTCTGTCCATCTTCCCAAACTGAAACTTCATATTCACTAAACAATGACCCCAATCTCTCCTTGCCCCAGAACAATGACTTTTATAAATTAAGAAAATAACATAGATAAACTCTTCCTATGCAAAAGATTCATAGTAAGTTAACTGAAAAGAACTATCTTTAGAAGTGATAAATATACTTAATCATTTTGGGTACATACAATTTGATAATAAAGTCTTGTTGTGAAGTCAGACTGACAAACAGGTTTTGTAGGTACTGTAGGGATCATAGACTGTTTCTGAAACAGGAAATTCCATAATACAATATCAGATGGAGTATTTTTCTCTATACCATTGATTTATGCAATTGATTAGTCATCCTTCGTGGGCTTTTCCCTACCTTCTAATTGTCCTAACAATCAGTAATTGCTACAGTCATATACAGAGGCATGGAGAGCACTACACAGCTGAAGTCTCAGTGTGCTAATCACTGTCCTAAATGCTTCCCTCACCCTTCCGGGTCCCCTTCCTCCTTCCTTCTTCCTACTTACATGCCACCAATGAGTCTTTTCAGAAGGTAGAGCAGTTTTATTTATACAAACTTATATTAATTTGTTCTGAAAAGAGCATGCATACAACACATGTGACACAATACTAGGTACCAACTGAAAGGGGAGAAAAAACTCGAGGCAGGAAGAGTTAGGATGGGCAGGTGTGCGGTAGGTAGGAGGGCTGGAAGGCAAGAGACCAAGACAGACCAATAGCAGAAGCTTTACTGGGATACAAGCAAGGACTACTCCTTGTGTTCTTTACCAGGAGTCAGAAGGCAACGTCGAGCCAGAAGAGAAGAGCACATAAAGCTTACTGCCCAGCACCGTGCAGTCAAAGCACATGAACTGTGATTGTCTGGGTGTTCAACACACTACTGTGCTAGTCTCACCACAAAGACAAGAATGTGATATGAATTTTCTGAGGATGTTTGGGGCTGCCTGATATGAAGTTAAAAGAAGTTAGACTTAAGACTTCTTAGTCTGAGAAGTCAAAACTATCTGCTTGAGAACTTTTACCTACCTTGTTATACCCCAAGAGTGCAACTAGAAAATAAGAATGGATGGTGGGTTATATTAGCTACCTGGAATAGTGGGTGACAAGCAGCAGGCACTAGTCCACCTGGTCAGCAGGTAGTAACTCACTAATCTTCATTCTTTAAGAATTTCATACATGCATCCAATGTATTTTGATCATATCAACCATCTACTCACCTTCCACACCTCCCAGACAGTCCTCCGCTATAGCTCCCTCCCAATTTCACGTCCATTTTTTTCAATTTTTAATTTTTTTTCTTTATTTTTTATTTCATGTATATGAGTGTTTTTTGGCATATGTTTAAGTGCACCCATGTTGTGCAATGCCTGAGGAGGACAGAAGAGGGTGTTAGATCCCCTGGAAATGGAGTTACAGACAGTTGTTAGCTGTCATGTGGGTGCTGGGATTTTTTTTTTTTTTTTTTTTTTTTTTTTTGGTCTTTTCGAGACAGGGTCTCCCTGTAGCCCCAGCTGACCTGGAACTCACTCTGTAGACCAGGCTGGCCTTGAACTCACAAAGACCCACCTGCCTCTGCCTCCCGAGGGCTAGGACTAAAGGCGTGCACCACCACGCCTGGCGGGTGCTGGGATTTGAACCTGGGTCTTCTGTAAAAATAACCAGTGCTCTTAACCACTGAGCCATCTCTCCAGCTCCATGTCCAATTTTTTAGTAACCCACTAAGTCCTGTCAATGCTGTCCCTGTGTACATGACTGTAGTGTCATCCACCTGAGCACAGGCAACATGCCAAGGGGCACATCCCTGAAGAAAATGGACTTTCCTTACCCAAGAAGGCTCAGCTACCAACGCTCCTCAGCTGGGGTGGGGCCTTGTGAACCCCCCTCCATCTAGGCAGGAATTTTGCCCAGCTGTCTCTTACAGACATGTTGTAGAGGCAACCACAGCCACTGTGGGTTCACGAATGCAACAGCCTTGTCACGTCCAGAAACTCTGTTCTTGAGGCTGTCTTCCCTAACCTCTGGATCTTAGAATCTTTCTGTTCCCTCTTCCACAGCGTTCCCTGAGCCATGTGCAGAAGTGTTGTGAAGAGATGTCCCATTTAGGGCTAAGCACTCCACTGTAACATTCTCTGTACTCTGACCAGCTCTAAGTTTCTATATTAATCACTGGCCACTAAAAAAATTCTCTGATGTGGACTGAAAGGTGCAGTAATTTATGGATATAGAGATACGAATTTAGAAACCAGTTTGATACTGTTGTCAATTTAGCAAAATCATAGTAGAAAATAATAATATAGGTTCTCCTTCTGGTCTATGACCTTCCCAGCCACAGTTCTTGGCCAGGTTTACAGTACTAGGCATAAGTTTCCTCCTGTGGAATGAGCCTTAAATCCAATCAGAAAGTGGTTGGTTGCCCTATTGTCATTCATACCACTATTGCGCCAATGGGCATCTCTCTCCATATCATTATTGTAGTTTGCAGGGTTCGTAGCTGAGTAAGAATGTTAATGACTTTTCTCCTTCAGCAACCTATATGGCACCTTCCACACAAAGAAAGCTAGGCAGTGAAGAGGAAGCTTCCAGGTGAGTGCCAGCATGATTTCTCCATGCCCTTTGACCCAAAAATATGTTGTCTTCAGCAATAGGGCCTTACCATCAGGTCCTGGGGATTAACCAAAAGCAATGGCACTAGACTGTTTGTTCTGGGGACTCCCTGACCAACAAACAACTCACTGAAATTGGGCTTTTTTTCTTTTTTGTTATTTTGATAACCTATGGCATTATAGAAAAACATTAGCTGCCCCATATATGATAACTCCATTTAAATTTCACACACACACACACACACACACACACACACACAGAGGCTTCTAAAATAGCAAGTTTCCATATGGCTTTTAAAAAATTCCTTAGGAAAAAAAAAATGCCCTTAGTGCTAGATACCCCTCCCCCAGCTTTATACCACCCTCTCAGTTCCTCCCCACTTAACCTTCTCCCTTCATACCACCCTGTACTTCTATCCTCCCTTTCCGTAAGATCTCCCTCTTTCTAGTTTCCTAGCTTCTACAGGTACTGCAAGCTAACCACATATATCTAAAGAAGCAAAGCTAGGATCCACATATGAGAGACAACATTGAGCATTTGTCTATCTGTATCTGGATTACCTCACTCAAGATGATTTTTCCAATTTTATCCACTTACCTACAAATTTCATTTTTTTTTTTTTACAGCTGAGTAAGATTCCACTGTGTACATGTACCACATTTTGATTATCCATTTGTCAGTTGAAGGACATCTAGACTAAAGCTATTTTGATTGAGCAGCAAAAATATGGATGAGCACATAAAGTATCTCTGTAGTGGGATATAGAGTACTGTAGGAATATGCCCAGGAGTGATGCAGCTAGATCAGATAGATCTAGCTGAGTCTACTAGCTTTCGGAGGAACCTCCACACTGATTTCTGTAGTAGGTGTAGCAGTTTGCATTCTCATCAACACTGAATAAGGATTCCTCTTTCCTCACATCTTTGTGGGCATTTGTCATCTTAATCTTAGCCATTCTGACTGGGGTAAGATGAAATCTCAATGTTGTTTTCATTTATATTTCTCTGATAGCTAAAGATATTGAATACTTTGAAAAAAATATTTATTTGCCATTTTTATTCTTCTTTAGAGAATTCTGTTCAGTTACATAGCCCACTTTTTAACTGAGTTGTTTGTTTGCTTCATGTTTAATGTTTTTGAATTCTTTTTGTTCTAAACACTAATCTTCTGGCAGATATACATTTGCCAAAGATTCTTTTCCCCATTCTGCTGGCTGCCTCTTCATTCAATTGCAGTGTCCTTTCTATGCAGTTGAAACTTTTTAGTCTTAAGGTCCATTTGTTTGTTGTTAGTCTAATTTCCTGTGGTACCGGAGTCTTATTCAGAAAGTCATTACCTGTACCTCTAAGTTTAAAGCTTTACTTTTTCCTCTAACACCTTCAGAGGACAGTGTCTTAGGCTGATGCTCTTTATCTTTTTGTACTTGATTTTTGGGCAGGGTGAGAGACAGGGATCTAATTCCATTCTTCATGTGGCTATTCAATTTTTGATGCACTGTTTTTTGAAGATGGTATCTTTTCTCTAATACATGTTTTGGATTTGGTTAAAAAAAAAAAAAACATGGCTGTTGGAAGGTGGATTTATATCTGGGTCCTCAATTCTATTCTATTGATCAATGTGTATGTTTTTAATGCCAGTACCATGCAGTTTTTATTACTACTGCTCTGTAGTATAGCTTAAGATCAGGAATTGTGATAACGCCAGCAGTGTTTTCACTGTTCAAGACTTTGCCTAGCTGGGGTCTTAAGTGTTTCTGTGAATCGCATTGGAATTTTTATGGTAATTATGTTGAATCTATAGACTGCTTTTGGTGAGATGGCCATTTTCACAGTATCAACCCTAACGATCCGTCAACACAGGCGCTCTTTCCATCTTCTGTGTCTTTATTTCTTACTTCAGTGTTTTAAAGTTTTTGTTGTAGAAGTTTTTCAATTCCCTGGTTGAATTTATCCTAAGATGTTTTAGGCTGCTGCAAATGGGACTCTTTCTCTGATTTTTGTTTGTCATTAGTATATAGGAAGGCTTTTATTCTTGTGTTAATTTTGCATCCTGCCATTTTACTGTGTTTATCAGTTAAGGCAGTTTTCTGGTGGAGTTTTTAGGATCTTTGTGTGCAGCATTATATCATCTGCAAACAAAGGTATTTTGGCTCCTTTCTTTCCTATTCGCATCCATTTTATCTTCCTTCTCTTGTCTCATTGCACTAGCGAAGACTTCAAGCACTGTTTGGGGAAGAAGTGGATAAAATGGATATCTGTTGTCTTGTTCCTGATTTCAGTGGAAATGTTTTGCGTTCTTCTCCATTTAGTATGATACTGGGCTTATCGTATATTGCCTTTATTATTTTGAGACATGTTCCCAATATCCCCCCATCTCTCCAGGGATTTTATTATGAAGGTGCTAGATTTTGCCAAAGGCCTCTTCTGCATCAACTGAGATAATCATGGGATTTCTGTCCTTTATGTCACTGATTACATCTATTGGTTTATGTATGTGAAACCTATTCCTGCATCTCTGAAGTAAATTCGACTTGATCATAGGTGGATGATCTTTGGTGAGTTATTGAATTATAAGTACTTTATTGAGAATTTTTCCATCTATGTCCAAAAAGAAGACTGGCCCATAATTTCATTGTCTTTGTATCTTTATCTAATTTAGTTATTAGTGCAATGCTAGCTTCATAAGAATTTAGAAGCATTCCTTTTCTATTTTATGAAATAATTTGAAAAGAATCCATTTTAGTTCTTTTCTAAGTTCTCTAAAATTCCGCAGTGAGTCCATTTGGCCCTAGGCTCTTTTTGGTGAGGATTATTATTATTATTATTATTATTATTATTCCTGTTTCAATCTTGTTACTTGTCCATTATCTGCTTAAATCTTTTAATCTTTTTGGTGTCACATTGGAATTTTCTGTGCATTTAGGAATTCATCCATTTCTTTTAGGTTTCCCAATTTGATGGACTATTTGATGAAGTATGTCCTTGTGATCGTCTGGATTTCACTGGTACCTATGTAACATCATTTTTTTTTCTCTAATCTTCTTAATTTGGGTGTTTCTTCCCCCACCCCACCCCCCCAGGTTGATTTGGCTCAGGGTTTATCAATCTTGCTTTTTTTTTTCCTTTGGTCTTTTTGAGACAGGTTCTCCCTTTAGTCCCAGCTGGCCTGGAAATCAATATGTAGACCAGGCTGGCTTTGAACTCATAGAGACTTGCCTGCCTCTGCTGGGATTTAAAGGCCACCAGGCCCAGCCAATATTGCTTTATATTTATTTATTTATTTATTTATTTATTTATTTATTTATTTATTTTGGTCTTTTCAAGATGGGGTCTCCCTGTAGCCCCAGATGTCCTGGAATTTGCTCTGTAGACCAGGCTGGGCTTGAACTCATAAAGATCCTCCTGCCTCTGCCTCCCAAGTGCTAGGATTAAAAGGCCTGCACCACCACACCCGGCTTTTTTTTTTAATATTGCTTTTTTTAAAAAAGCAACTCTTCACAAACCTACATGCAGACAGTACATTCATACATATACAAAAATAAATAAAATTTTAAAAAAGTAACTCTTCATTTAATTTATTTTTTAATTGTTTTTGTTTCTATTTCATTGACTTCTTCCCTAATCATAATTATTTCCTTCTATTACTAGCTTGGAACTTGCTTTGTTCTTGTTTCTCTAAGGCCTTGAAATGTGTCATTGAATTATTTATTTAAGATCTCTCTCAATTTTAATATGGGCACTTTCTGAGCTTAGACTCAGAAAAGTAACTGACAGATGCTCTTGCTCATTTGTAGATCTTAACTTCAAATCCCTAGATGTGAGTATATACCCTGATATGACCGCAGGGTCCAGGAAAATGGAAAGGAACCATGGGAATAAAGAGGAAGAATGAGCTTAAAAGTGGGGGGTAGAAAGAAACAGGTGTTATTGAGGAGGAAATAGGGAAGTAGAGGTACTTTAATTGGGGAAAGCGTAAGGAGGGCTGTATGGAGGCGGGGGGCATGAGAACAGAGATACACTAGGAGGAAATGTATTGGTTCAAAATCCTAGTAAAAAATATACACGCAATAAGTATAAAAGTGGCCAGGCATGGTGGCGCATGCCTTTAATCCCAGCACTCTGGAGGCAGAAGCAGGCAGATGTTTGTGAGTTAAGGCCAGCCTGGTTTACATAGCCAGTTCCAGTCCAACTAGGGCTATACAGAGACTGTGTCTCAAAAAGACAAAATACGTGCCTGTGTGTGTGTGTGTGTGTGTGTGTGTGTGTGTGTGTGTGTAGCTGAAGGCTAGAAAACAGAAACACAGTCCCAAGCAAAGGAAACCTCCCTTTGATTCTTGGTCATGGTAGTCTAAGAGACTGCCAAAATAACACAGGCTATTTCCACAACTCTTGATTGCATCCCAGAATTTGAAAGTAAGACTACACTTTGGATACAGGACTTGGAGCAATTGAGCTAGAACTGACATGGAAGCCTCGTCCCTGAAGACCAGCTCTCATGGTATCAAAGGAAACTACAGAAGCTGCTGAGAAAGAACATTAATCAATGGTTTGATCCAGCTGTAAAGACTAAAAAACAATAATGACCAGCCCAAGAAACTATCACTATTGTTGCAGTAGTGAGACTTTTATATTGGGGATAATCAACAGTGGTCTAATTGGAATTAAAGCCCGCTCGATAGGAGTTATGAGAGGGAACTTGTGTTTGGTACTATAAAAATATCCAAACACACGTGGCTAGAGAGGTCTAGATCATAGAGATAAACCTACTTTTGCAACATCCCTAGACCAATGTCATTTTTTACTTTATTCTAAATATGCATTCTCCCATTTATAGTCAAGTACACCTTTCACTTCCTCATCAGAGAAGCTTCTTTTTTGCAACAGATGGAGACTATTACAGAGTTCCACAACTGCTCAAATGCAGAAATAAGTGTTTGTGAGATGCTTAACCCTATGTGACACCTCTTCAATGCAACCTCTACACATAGGATGAATGCATCTCTCAACTCTCACCAGAGAGGTTTCCTTATGAAGCAGATGGTGGTTAACACAGAAATATACAGCTGGCCAATGGAGAGAGAACAAGAGGCTGCAGAGTGTTTATCCCTGAATACAATGCCTATTACAAACCTCTGCCTCCCAAGGCTCAGGAGAGATCATTGCGACTGTAGTATTCATTCAGCTCTAGTCTCTCCTTCCACACAGTTACTGTCCACCATAACCCTGCCACTTCTCTAGTCTTCCATGAGGCTGATTCTTCAAAGATGCACCTCTGTTCTCTGCTACGGATGAAAGAATCTCATCCCATGATAAGACAAAAGTCACATAGGGATGGGTTCACAACTTACAAAAGCAAGCACATAACAGGAAGTAATGGAAATTTAATTATCAATAAGTACAGGAGAAAAGGCTGTAAGGTTTTGCTTTGTCTAGAACCTAGAGTCATCGCTAGGTTCTGAGATGGTGTTTTAGTTGAGGATATACTCAACAGAGCTGTGTGCACCACATGTACACATCCCACATCCTTTACTCAGGCCTACAGACTTTAAAGCCAATTACACATCAAAATTTCACATTCTTTTTTTAAAATTTATTATTTTTTTATGTGTATGAGTGTACTGTTGGCATGTAGGTTGTTGCACCCATGTCATGTAATGCTGCGGAGGTCAGAAGAGGGTGTCGGATTCCCCTGGAACTGAAGTTAAAGACAGTTCTCAGCCACCATGTGGGTGCTGGGGATTGAACCCAGGTCCTCTGCAAGAGCAGTCAGTGCTCTTAACCACTGAGCCATCTCTCCAGCCCCAAAATTTCACATTCTTTACACATCACAAAACTCATATTCTATAGACCCCCACGCACACACATGAATAAGATAGCAGTAGTATACAATGATAAATTCTTGATGATTTGACTTATAGTCTGGTAATTTCAGGCCGGTGAAAACATTTCTACTTAAGTACTAGTGAAGAATTTCCAGTACTTTCTGTTGAATGACACAAACCTAAAGCTTAAATTTTTTTAGAAGCCACCAAATACTTGTGATGATTAATCTTGACTGACAGACAACTTGATTGGATCTTGGATCAACTAGACTCACCTCTGGAGTAATTCCTGGAAGGAATTGAAATGCCAAAAGTAACTCCATTTTGCTCTCAGTGACTTTTTCTTTACCTGTGTTTTTGCCAGCCATTCCCACTGCAGCCTGCCAGGCAGAACATCTCACATAGGCATTTTCAGAAAGGACATGGTTTCTACAATACCAGGACACTTACAGGTAGCCAGTAGGCATGTGCCAGTAGCACGCCCTCCCTCCCAGCTATGTCTGCATCTTTATGGGGCCCATTGTTTCTGCATTCTTAGAAACTTTGTTTTTTCCATATTGAAACTTTGCATTAACTGAAAACCTCTTTGTTAACTGACCTAAGCCTGGCGTAACTATGGTAATCTGATGTAGCTATGGTTATTGGCTTTGCCCTCCAGCATGATGTAATTGTGTTTAAAGCTTTTTAAACCTTCTGGTTCCCTTTGGGGGTCAAGAGTTCTTTTGGGTATTATCCCTCTTTCTAACCACTAGCTAGTAATAAAGGATTCCTAATTCAACTATTATTATATGGTGTTCCCTGGTGCATTGCACTTGGTATTACGGAATAACTGAGGGGGAAGACCATCCCCCAAAGTGGGCAGCACTTTCTAGTACTTGTCCAGATATAAGGAGGTCCAAGGCAAAGCTGTTGCTTTTTGCCTGCCCCGCTTTAGCTCCTTTCTGTTAACCCATCTACTTCTGCTGCTGCTACCAACATCCTTGCTGACGCCAGAAACCCAGTGTGTAGAACTAACACATACAGCACATACTAATTTAAAAAGACAAAAGATGCCGGGCGTGGTGGCACACGCCTTTAATCCTAGCACTTGGGAGGCAGAGGCAGGCGGATCTTTGTGAGTTCAAGGCCAGCCTGGTCTACAGAGCGAGTTCCAGGATAGCTGGGGCTACAGAGAGCCCTGTCTCGAAAAGACAAAAAAATTTTTTTTAAAAAGACAAGATAAATAACAAGGCAGAAGGTGACTGAGGAAATCACCTGATGTCAAACTCAGGCCTCTACATGCGTGTGTGTGTGTGTGTGTGTGTGTGTGTGTGTGTATGTGTATGTATGTATACACACATATACCCACATACAAATTCCTGCTGGTACTTCTTTCTACATCTCCTCTCAAATACTTGCAGAGAAAATTAATTGAAGTTAAAAGAAAATATAGTAGATTAAAACTGAATTAAGCGGGACGTGGTGGCACAGGCCTTTAATCCTAGCACTTGGGAGGCAGAGGCAGGCAGATCTTTGTGAGTTCAAGGCCAGCCTGGTCTACAGAGCAAGTTCCAGGAGAGCTGGGGCTACAGGGAGACCCTGTCTCAAAAAGACCAAAAACCAAAAAAAAACTGAATTAAACATTTTCACCTAAATGAAAAAAAGAGCAACTAGGCTTCAAAAAATTAAAATTTGTGTACACACCTGGGACTAATTTGTCATTGTCCTGTCAATAAAATTATTCCACTGATATCTAAAAAAATTACCTATTCAAGGCAGGAAGAGACAGTCTGAAGGATCTCTCTTGGCCTGTATGAACCAAGTGTAAAGAGAAAAAACGCTGGCTGAGACCATGCCTCTTTTTAACATAGAAGTTAGTAACAAAATAAGGATGGTGGGTGCCAGACAAGGGAGATGTGTTTTTCACTCAAAATTTGTCCCTGGTGTTAACATTAGAAGAATAACATGGGATTTTAGTGACACTAGAAACCAGTGATTTGTTATCTTAGAAACAACAGGTTAACAGTTTTAAAAATAATTGAATAATGTAAACAAACAGTTCATTCACTAATTAGGACCTAGAGCTACCATGAAATTATCTTCAGGACATGTTCAGAAAGGTGTTTGTTTGTTTGTTTGTTTGTTTGTTTGTTTGTTTTTCTTTTTAGCTCTACTGATGCGAAAAGCCTTGCCTGAAAATTGACCAGTCTGTAAAATTAAGCCAGCACTCACACGAGCAGAGTCCTTAAACTTGTTCTCCCTGGTCTACAAGCAGCCTATAGTGACTGTTCTTTATCAGAAACCCAGGAAGTCTAGAACTAGATCACTTAAAAGACACACCTCTTGTATGTCGGCAAGGGTGTGTCCAATGAGGATTAACTGAGAAGGCGATCCTCAAGGAGATCCTCAAAGCCGGCAGCCTCCTCCAAAGGACGACCCGACCTAGAGTTCTGAGGGAAGAGCGCACTGACCTGCATGTGTTTCCTTCTTTGTAAGCAAGCTCCTTAATCGCAGCAGCAGTCACTGCCGCTGCCATCCTCCACTGCATACCCCAGCTTCTTGGGTTTCCAATATGGGGTCAAAGATGACTTTCCAGGGGACTTTCAGTGCAGGATTGGAAGCTCTGAGGCATCCAGCTTTGTAGATTGAGCAGATGCTGGATTCTCTGTCTCAACAGTGTGCAGATGGTCACTACCCAGCACTTACCATGTAAGCCAATCTAACAAATTCCTTTTTATTATAAACATACAGAAAGAGAGAGAGAGAGAGAGAGAGAGAGAGAGAGAGAGAGAATTGGTTCTGTTCCCCTAGAGAAACCTGTCTAATATACTGCCTCAGATCTGAAATGCGAGGCTCCTTAAAACCAGGGTTAGAGAAAAAAATTCTCTACCTTTAAAGATATTCACTATAGGTTTCTTTTTAAAAATTTTTTTCATTATAGGTTTCTATTTAACACATTTTCTTCCTTTACTTTCTCTCTCTCTCTCTCTCTCTCTCTCTCTCTCTCTCTCTCTCTCTCTCTGTGTGTGTGTGTGGTGAATGTATATGGTTTATGTCCAGTAACACATTTGGCTGTGCACGCTTGTGTGGAGCCAGAGGAAAGTGTCCAGCATCCTGCTCTTTCCCTCTCCACCACATGTCCTTGACATCCCATCTCTCTGAGCATGGAGCTGGACTGGCCGGCAGCAAGCCCCAGGGGTGCCGCTATCACCACTCCCCACGGCACTGGGGTTACAGGAATGCTTGTGGCTACATTTAGCTCTTATGATCCGAGTTACTGAGCCACCTCCCCAGACCCCTAGTGCATTTTCTTCAGGATTTTACTCTAACCACTACAATCATTAAATAAAGCTCTTAATTTCTAGGCACCTGCAAGGTGTTGATTTATATACACCCCAAATTAATCTTTCTGCCTCCTGACATGATCAATATTTTATTTTAAAATGTGGGCCAGTAAAATGGCTCTGTGGGTAAAGACACTTACTGCCAAGAGTCTGGTCCATGTGAAGGAAGGAGAGAATCAGATCCCACAGTTGCCCTGTGATCTTCACACGCTGTGGTGTACACACTCACATGCCTCCCATACACACAATAAATACAGGAATGTTATAAAGATGTGTTTAATTGTACAAAATCATATCCAAAAGCTGAGCCAATCAAAGAGCCTCCAATTTTATTTATATACTATTATTTCTCAAATCTGGAAAATTCTGAATTTGGTGAATTTACCCCGGAGAAGAAAAATTGTCCATAACCACAGACACGTTTCATAATCACTCTAAGGAAATGACAAATTCTTCTTGGGAACAATTTATTTTGCTGTCTGAAATTTGAAGTGAGAAATATCATTTCTTTTTTGTGCCAAATCGCAAAGATGAATGACATCATTCTTATACCACAGGGATTTACTATATGCTCTATCAAGAGACTTACATTCTCATTTCCATGATAGATGGGAAAATCATGTGGAGTATTAATGAGAAAAGACATATGAAGGGCGAGAGCCACAGCACTGTTCCTGGTAATACAGAACAATATACCCTCCTACATTTTTCCCTTCCAGTATTTTCTTCCTGAAACTGTCACGGTAATATTTGCGGGGTTTGGTTTTTGTTCTTCTTCTCCATTCTGTTACGTGCTCCCAGTTGGGAGCTGCAAGCTAATTACCTAGACCGGCAGCAAACGAAAGTAATATGCTTACTGAAAAGAGACTCTACATACTAAACTGTTCTAGTAACCGGGACTGAGTCCACACAGATATCATGGGAAATTGGCAATCACCTAGTAAAAATATTTGCTTAAAACTCCTTTTGATATTTTAAAACAGGAATAGACTTTCTAAATAGAAAATTTAGAAACATTATAGTTCAGCCAGATACTTCCTCTCCAAACACACATAAGTTAATAAGCACTAAAATGATGGTTTGACTTCCCAAAGTTGAACTGAAACTGGAACTGTCTTTTACCTCTCTCTTTACTACATAAATACAATTGGGATAAAGAAGAAATTTATTATAAGGTGGAAGAATGTATAAAATGTAATTTAAGCTCCATTATGATATTTAAAAAATACTCAATGTCCATTTGAAAAATATTATGTTGATTCTTTGAGAATCTCATAAAATGTATTTTGGTCATAGTCAGACCCTCCCCATCTCCTCTTCATTGCCCCCTCACTTCATGTCCTTTATTATTTTTTTCAAGGTCTATCCATTTTAATTTATATCCCCTAAATACTCTTGTGTGTGACCATTCCATGATGTATGGTTAACCTAGCCAGTATCACACTCTTACAGGAAACTGACTCTCCCTCTTCTAGAAGCTATCAATTGCCAATAATTCCTCAGATAGAGGTGGGGCTTTGTGTCCATCTCTTCTCATCATTTTGGGATTGTGTCTGACTTGAGTTTGTGTACTTCTTATGCAAGTCAAGTTCTGTATATTCATATGTACATCTGCTCTGTTGTGCCCCCCAGATATTGTTTCTTTGTCTTCACCCACGGTTCTTCCACAATGATCCTTAAGCCTTGGGAGCCTTCATTCCTTTGTGATCAGATGAAATTACAGGATGCTATTTCAAATTTTCCAGTATTTGTTGAGAGGGGCTTTGTGTTCCAATATGTGGTTGATTTTGGAGAAAGTTCCATGGGCTGCTAAGAAAGTGTGTTCTAGACATTAGATCCATTCGATTTATGATGTCCTTTAATTCCAGGGTTTCTCTGTTTAGTTTTTGCATGGATAATTTGTATTTAAATCAACCACTATCAATGTTTGGAGTTAATCTGTGATTTTAGATCTTAAAGAGTTTCTTTTATGAAGTTGAGTGCCCTGTGTTTGGTGCATTAATGTTTAAGATTGTAATATCCTCTTGGTGGCTTTGTCCTTTAATGAGTATGAGGTATCCTTCCTTATTCATTTTTTTAGTTTTACTTTGAAGTCTGTTTTGTCAGAAATTAGAATAGCTACCTGCTTGGAATGACTTTTCCATCTGTTTACCATAAGGTGGTATCTATCTTTGACAGTGAAGTATGTTTCTAAGATAAAAAAGAAAAAAACAGGATCTCGTTTTCCAATCTCCTTGGTTAGTATGTATCTCTTTATTTGGGGAATTAAAACCATTAATATTGCAACCTATTATTAAACAATGTGCACTAATGCCTGCTGTTTTGTTGTGGTGGTATGGCTTTCTTGGACCACTTTTGATTAACTGTTCCCAAATTGATTGTTTGTTCCCTGTTCTCTCTTGGGGGTGGCTTTAACCCTGTCAGATCAAAGTATTCCTTCCAGTGATCTCTGTAGAGCTGGTTTAGTGGCTATAAATTCTTTACATCTGTTATCATGGAAAACTTTGCTTTTTCTTTTAACTAACACTGATAATTTTGTTGGGTATAATAGCCTGGGCTGGCATTAATGGTCTTTAAGAACTTATAGAACTTCTATCCATGCACCTGACTTTCAAAAATCTCCATTGAAACCTCAGAGGTTATTCTGATGGGTCTGTCTTTATATGTGATTTGGTCTTTCTTTCTTATAGCTTTCAATGTCCTTTCTTCTATATAATTTAGTGGTTTTATTATTATTAAACATGGGGAGTTTCTGGTCCTATTTGGTGTTATGAATGCTTCCTTCTAAGGAAACTTAGATTTAGGATATTTTTTTCCTATGATTTTGTTGAAAAGATTTTCTGTGCCTTTGACCTGGATTTCTTCTTCTTCTCCTATACCTGTGATTCACAGTTTGTTCTTTTTATAGTGCACCATAGTTCCTGCATGTTCTGTTCTTAGGATTTTTAGGTTTAACATTTTCTTTGATTGAGTGGCCCAATTCATCTACTTTGTTTGTTTGTTTGTTTGTTTTGTCTTTTTGAGTCAGGGTCTCCCTGCTACCCCAGCTGGCCTGGAGCTTACTCTGTGGACCAGGATGGCCTTGAACTCACAAAGATCCGTCTGCCTCTGCCTCCTGAGTGCTAGGATTAAAGGTGTGCCCCACCACGCCTGGCCATCTACTTTGTTTTTAAGTCTTGATATTTTCTCTTCCACTTAATCCATTCAATACTGGTAGAGATTTCTTGTGAGGGTTTTTTTTTTTTTTTATTTCACTGAGTTTTTCATTTAAAGTTTTATTTCAGTTTGGATTTTCTTCAGAAATTCTATTTCTTTGTTAAATTCTTTGTTCGTACTCTGGATGTTTATTGCATTGGTTTGTGTTTCTGCTGTCTTCATTCTGGACTTCATGGACACATTTAGAATTGCTATTTTGGAATCATAATCATTGTCTTGTACATCGGCTAATTTGCTATTATCAGGGTCTCTGCCATAGGGGTACTAACTTCTGCAAATTCTCTTGGTCATTCATGTTGTTTGTGTTTGTATGATGGGACATAAGCATGGGCAGTTATGTCACTGGTGGTGTTTCTTAGTAGGGCTATCTGCTCTCTCCTTTATTAGGAGGTTGTTTGGATCTCTGCTGTTACCCCAACTTGTCAGGCTGTGGCCTGGTGCTTGAGGCAAATATGTGTTAATGTGCGAATTGAGGGGACAGATGTGTTCCCAGCACAACTAGGGATCCATGCCCTTCTGAGCCCAGAAGGGGCTCTAACTCTGTAGAGTTAAAAGATTCTCACTGACAATCTTCAGAAATTTGTGAAAGGCTCATGTGATTCTTGCCTGGCAGAGGCTGGGTTGCACAGCAGGAATGTGTAGTGTTCCCTGGAGGATGTCACACCATCCGCAGGCAGAGGTGGGAGGTCTTTACCTTGGGTCAAGGTCACAGGATACCTTCTGGTTCCTGGGCAGCGTAGTGTGGCACGGTTGGTGGGGGATTGGGGGTCACACTCTCTAGGAGTTCCTACCAGGGGTCAGGTTGGAGCCGAGAGGTCCTAGCAGCAAGGAGAAGGGATGACTGGGAAAGAGCTTTGGGAGCGTGCCTACCTGAAGTCATCACAGGAGCCCCTCTTTTGGCACTTTTTCAAGACCATAATATTTTGTCTCAATATTATCATTTCTTTTTTATTTAATATTATCATTTCTATAAAGCTCTCTAGCTCTGTCTTCACCTTTACTGCTGAGAAATAAATTTGGTAAGATAAATTTAACTGCAATATACTGAACTGAGATACGAGATTAAAGGAAAAACCTGAAAGGGAGGTTTATGGATACCGGCAGGCAACAAAGCATTGAAGATACAGAGCCTCAAAGCACATGGAGCTGAAGTCTTCAGTTCTGGAGTGTGAGAACTCTTCCTGGCCTGTTTGGAAGAAATACAGTCTGTAAAAGAGAAAGTTGATTTCACAGTGGATAAACCAGTGAGAAACAAAACAAAACACTTAAGCTATGTTATCAAGGTTAATATCATTGGCAATAAATTTCATTCATAGCATGTATCCTTGAACTGACCCGATGAGAATGGTACCAGGAGACAGTCAGCCATGAGAGTACATGCTTGGAATCCAACTACTTGGTCATCCTAAGCTATATAGTTAGTGTGAGGCTATCCTAGGCTACAAGAGACCATGTCTTCAATAAATGAATAAGTAAATAAATGTAACACCAACATGCAACCTGATTAACAAACTGACTGAGTCCCAAAGACAGAATACTGTACCTAGAATGCAGGATGAAAATATTTTTGAATGTATATGTAACATTTATTAAAATTAACTATATACTGGTTACAAAGCAAGTCTCACTAGCATCCAGACACAGGGTCTCATACTACACTGAAATAAATCAAGAAACAATGATAACATCACTAGAAACTTTGAAACTGTTGATACAACTGTCACTGGGCCACTGGCAACATAATCTTGTAAACCCAAATCCCCAGGAGGCTGAGGCAGGAAGATCACAAACAACATGTGTGGGAATGAAACTTTGTGTGTGGCTTGAAGCAAGAACTTGTAAGACCTGTCCCAGAAGATCTCTGGTTATCTGATATCTCTGTGGGCATTCAGATTGCCTCTGTGAGTTATCTGTGGCAGAAAGATTCGGGATATTACAATGATTCTTGCTTCGCCCTAGCTCTGCAAAGTTCCAGAACCGGATGGCCCCTTCCCTTGAGGCACTGAGCAAAATGTCACACCTCTAGTTACCTGTTACACAAACCAGAGCTCTGCAGCCCCCGGTTAGAGCCAAGGTGGCTCACCCCTCCCTTCTGCCTGCCCCCCACTTCCTTGCCCAGAGCACAGTAGCCTTCAATATATAGACCACATTGGCAGAAAATAAACTGAGTTACTATCTCCCTGGCTCTCTGTGTGTGAGTCTGCTCGTTTCCTTGGGTGATCTCCTGCAGTTTTCCCTCCCCCCTTCTTTTTCTTTTTTTTTTTTTTTTTTTTTTTTTTTTTTTTTTTTTGTCTTTTTGAGACAGGGTCTCCCTGTAGCCCCAGCTGTCCTGGTACTCACTCTGTAGACCAGGCTGACCTTGAACTCCTCCCCCTTCTTGCGAGGGCGAAGCCTAGAGACTGTCGGCCTTCAGGCAGGAGACAAGTCCTGGAGCTGAGCCAAGAAGGGAAGGACAGCATGTGGAATGTGGTCATGCGTGACACAAAGACATTGAACAACGACAAACATGAACAACTTAGAGAGATCCTACCTCCAAGTAAGAAGTGTGGGAATGTAGGGTTTGAATAGGAATTTCTCCCATAGGCCCAAATAATTGAGCATTTTGTCCCTCGTTGGTGGTGCTGTTTGGGGAGATTTTAGGAGGGATGTCCTTGATAAGGGAAAGATTTAAGAGTTCTTTTTTTGGTCTTTTCGAGACAGAGTCTCCCTATTGCCCCAGCTGTCCTGGAACTCACTCTGTAGACCAGGCTGGCGACTTAAGAGTTCTTAAGCCTTGTCAGATTTCCTATCATTCTCTGCTTCCAGTGCCTGCTTGAAGATGTGAGCCCTCTGCTTTTCTCACTAGCCACCTCTGCCACCGTGCCTCCCATGCCACTACGATTGCTAAGCTTTCAGGAATCATAAGCCAGACAAACTCTTCCTTCTATAGGTTGCCTTGGTCATGGTTTCTTAGTACAACAACAGAAAAGTAACTAATACAGAGCATATGGGGTGCTAGGAACATAGCTCAGTGGTAGAGTATTTCCTTAGCATTCCAGATACCCCAGTACTATTGACAGACAGATGACAGATGGTAGATATAGATAGATAGATAGATAGATAGATAGATAGATAGATAGATAGATATAGATAGATAGAATATAGATGATAGAGAGATATGATAGTTGGTAGATGATAGATAGATAATAGATGATAGATAGGTAGGTGATGATAGACATAGATAGACAGATAGATAGATAGATATGATAGATGACAGATAGATAGATGATAGATAGATAGATGATAGATAGATAGATAGATAGATAGATAGATAGATAGATAGATAGATAGATAGATTGCTCAGTGGTTAAGAACACTTCTTGTAGAAGACCTGGCTTCAAATCCCACCATTTACATGGTAGGTAACAATTGTTCATAAGTCCAGTTCCAGGGAATCTGAAGCCCTCTTCTGACCTCAACAGGCATTTCACAATATGGGTACACTTATATACATACAGGCAATACACATATACACATAAAATGATTTTTAATAATATTTTTAAAAGAAAAATAAATAAATAATAAATATAAGTAAATAAAAGTACGGGTCTGAGGGCTGAGGTGGTGTGGAGCATCGTTCAGCCCTTGTCCCGTAGCTCCATGCAGTCTCTCTGATGGCCAGCCTGTCCTGGCCAGGATACAGCTCGTGGACAGCAGAAGATTCAGTCTCAGTAGAAAAATGCCAAAAACCTGGCTGTACAAAAGAAGAAGCAAGGCCATGATCAGAAGGCTGCTGCCAAAGCTGCCTTCATCTATACCTGCACAGTCTGTAGGACCAATGCCATACCCTAAGACCTTCAAGCAGCACTTTGAGAGTAAACATCCCAGGACTCCACTTCCTCCAGAATTGGCTGATGTTCAGGCATCAAGTGGTTTAGAGGTGAGTTCATGACACCTTTGACTCTCCTACTATATCAGACCTTAGGTAACAAACCTGCAACTGCTTTTTTAAAATTTTTTAATAATATGTAATAAGCAATGAATACAAGCATCCTTCATGTAAAACCAATTTGCAAGTAGCTATGCCCAAACTTATACAGCCCGAGGCCCCCATTGTCCAGCTGGAGGAGCTTATGTGTACTATCATGTTGATCAAGTAAGAGTCCAGTCTATATTGCTGTGGTTTCACAGTTCACTCCAATCACAGCCCTTACATTCTACCATGCCCCCTCTTCCACAGATTGTTCCCTAGGCTTTAGAAAAGGTACATAAGTGGGCAAGAAGCAAAACAGTCTACTTTCTCTGGAGATGTCGTTTTGGACTCTGATCAGTTCAGGCCGTTTCCTTTCATGGGTTGGCAGTTTATCCAGGAATAACCTTTTACTCCTACTGATGAAGCACAAGCAATTAGATATACAGGCATTTAAACAGTACTAATTATTATGGTAGGTTACATTGGTATAGACACAGATGTTTGGATGGTATGCTAATCCATGGACTATAGCTTTTCTGTAAAAGCTGACAAGGTCTTACTGTGGCTTATAACATCTCCTAACCACTAGAGGACTTAAGCTTGTGGCATCAGCCATGAATTATTCCTCCAATGGGAGAGCTAATAGCCAATTAGACCTGGGATATACAGACATTTGGCTTCCACTGCTGCACGGTATTTCCAGGCAGGTGAGGTGTAGCTGATGCTGACGGAAGAGTCTTGCTTGACTCAAGGAGACTGATATTTGCTTTATTGATTTAGTGGCCTTTGGTAACACTCTCTGGCATTCCAGAGGCCAACTGTACACTTGCAAGTGTGGTCTCGATATATCTTTCCCATGCTTACACCAGGTCTTCGACAGCAGGGCCTTACTGCCTCTCTTCTTGCAGGTATCCCAGTTTGCTGGCAAAAAGCCCTTATCTTTTGGAGGGCTTGGATCCCCTAGCCAAAAAGCAACTCCTTTTTTAACAACCTGCTTGTCCTAGTTTGTCTTCCATTGCTGTGACAAAACACTCTGACACCAACTTGGGGAGGAAAGGGTTTATTCAGCTTACATCTCCCAGGTCACAGTTCATCACTTAAGGAGCCCAAGACAGGAACTCAGGGCAGGAACCTGGAGGCAGGAGCTGAATGAAGCACAGGCCATGGAGGAATGCTGTTCACTGGCTTGCTCGCTCCTGCTTATGCCCAGCCCGCCTTCTTAAGTACACAACAACCTGCCCAGGGTGGCACCACTCTTGTGGGCTGGGCCCTCCCACACTGCTCGACCATCAAGACAATACTCCACAGATGTGTCCACAGGCAATCCAATGGAGCCAATTCCCCAACCGAGGCTCCCTCAACCCAGGTGTGTCAAGTTGACACCAAAGCTATCCAGCACAATTGACCCCTTGTCAACTTGACACACAAACACATCACTATTAAACCACCACCTTTCCAGTTCTTATCCCCAAAGTATGATATTAACACTAATCACAACCTAAGACAGTACATCCTTAAAAGCCCCACAGTCCTTAAAATGTCCAAACACTTAAAAGTCCAGTCTATTAAAAGTCTCTTAACTGTGGGCTGCTGTAAAATCCAAAACAAGTACTGTCTTATTTCAAAGGGAAGAATCAGGCACTCTCAAGCAAAACCTAAGTCCAGCAAAGTAGCTCAAGGCTGGACACCTGGGATTCACTCACGATCTTCTGGGCTCTAAAGGGTCTCGGCAGCTCCCCCTCTCCGACTCTGGCGTCCGTGGCACACTCATCTCGCAGGCCCAGGCCGACTCCATTCTACACCTACCGCTGCTCTTGGTGGTCGTCCCAGGGTACCGGCATCTCCAAAAAGCTGGGGTCGCTACTGAAACTGAGGAAGCACCTTCACCAATGGTCTCTTCTGACCTCTCCTGGTGCAAAGCCTCAGCTTCTCTCCATGACCCCTGCAATCCTGGGGTCTTCACAGCAACCGAGGTGCACTTCCACCAATGGTCTTTCCTGACCTCTCACAGTGCCAAGCCTCGGCTGCTCTCTGTGACCCCCTCAAATTTCAACACCAGAACCAATAGGAGACTCTTACACGTTACCAAGTCTGGCTTCTGGCTCGAGATGGAGGCTCAGGCCCCTTCTGGAACACAGGTTCTGTGTGCTGACCTTGAAGAAATTCTCCCCAGAAGATTTCACCACAGTGATGCTGGTCTCTTGTTACTTACAGCTGATTTTTCAGCCCCAGCTAACCAGCATCAATTGCCCCAGTACCACAAAAATTTCACTTCAGGTTCTGGTCTCTTGTTACTTACAGCTGATTCTTCAGCCCCAGCTGACCAGAACCCACAGATTACACAGTCCTGACGATCTTTGCTCCCCTTTGAAACTAGAAACTTCACAAGCCAGGCCTTCATCTTCTACAACTCCTTCAGCAAAACTGCTCCAAGCTCCACAGCAACAATCTTTAGGCATTCAATGATCTTCCCAGCCCAAAGTTCCAAACACCTCCACAATCCTTCCCCAAAACACCAAGGTCAGGTCTGTCACAGCAATACCGACTCCTGGTACCAATTTCTGTCCTAGTTTGTCTTCCATTGCTGTGACAAAACACTCTGACACCAACTTGGGGAGGAAAGGGTTTATTCAGCTTACATCTCCCGGGTCACAGTTCATCACTTAAGGAGCCCAAGGCAGGAACTCAAGGCAGGAACCTGGAGGCAGGAGCTGAAGCACAGGCCATGGAGGAGTGCTGTTCACTGGCTTGCTCGCTCCTGCTTATGCCCAGCCCACCTTCTTAAGTACACAACAACCTGCCCAGGGTGGCACCACTCTTGTGGGCTGGGCCCTCCCACACTGCTTGACCATCAAGACAATACTCCACAGATGTGTCCACAGGCCAATCCAATGGAGCCAATACCCCAACTGAGGCTCCCTCAACCCAGGTGTGTCAAGTTGACACCAAAGCTATCCAGCACACTGTTGATCAGCAAAAATAAAGGGGCTCAGGCTAGAGAGATGGCTCAATGGTTAAGAGCACTGGCTGCTCTTGCAGAGGGCCCAGGTTTGATTCCCAGCACCCACATGGTGGCTAACAACCGTCTGTAATTCCACTTCCAGGGATCTGACACCTTCTTCTAACCTCTGGGGTCATTATACCACATAGGTGCACTTACACACATACAGCCAATACACTCATACACATAAAATAAAAATAAATCAAATATTAAAAATAAATAAATAGCTACAAAACCACTCATTTTTATGATGTTCCCTTTTGGGTTTCATGCAAGGACAATTCTGTGTAAATATGCAATTGACTCTAATTTGGCAATTTGAAAAATCAGTTGATCCTTACCAAAAAATTTTATAATTATAATTATATTGATATTCACATGGTATAAAATAACTCAAGTAGTGCTGGGATTTAAAAAAAAAGCAAGCAGACAAAGTTATTTTGAGCTCATGATAATAAAAATGTGACTTATAAGTTCTAAGATCCAGCTAACATTCATGTTTAGAGAAAAATGCATATAAATATATGTGATAAATGAGAAACAGGCTGAAAATCAATAATGCTATAGTCATATCAAGAAATGAAACAATAAATTTAGTCTAAAGAAGGAAGGAAGAAATAAAGGTAAAGGCAGAATTTTTTAAAATGGGAAAAACATAACAGAAGATTAATAAAAGTCATACTATATTTGTTTTTTTTTTTTTAATTTTTATTTATTTCTGTATGTATATGAATGTACTGTCTGCATGCAAGTTTGTGCACCCGTGTAGTGCAACGCCGCGGAGGTCAGAAGAGAGTGTCAGATTCCCCTGGAGCTGGAGTTCTAGACGGTTCTCGGCCGCCATGTGGGTGCTGGGGATCGAACCCGGGTCCTCTGCAAGAGCGGTCGGCGCTCTTAACCGCTAGGCCATCTCTCCAGCCCCTATTTGTTTTTAAATTGGATTAAAAAAAAGGAAGGGGTTAAAGTTATTTTGAACTCATGATAATAAAAATGTGACCTATAAGTTGTAAGATCCAGCTAACATTCATGTTTAGAGAGATTCAAATTGAAGGATATTCAAATTGGAAAACTATGTCAAGATCAACTAAGAAAAAGTTTAAGAATAGGACTCAGAATGTAGCTCAGTGATAAAGAACTTTCCCAGGATGTGTAAAGCCCTTGTTTCAACCTGGACTACTGAGGGGCAGGGGAGATATGGATGACTAGCTGTGCACAGAGATAATGAAATATTCAATCTATTGAAAAAGGCACACCATTAAAATCAGAAAGGGTGATAGTACTTCAGGGCTTTGATTAAATAATTTTACATTTCTTTATACCCAAAATAGTATGCTTGGATAGATTTCTCTTCCATTGATCTGTCTTTTTTAGTATATATTGTCATATCACTCTGCACGTTGGTTTTATTGTTGTTTATGATTCATTAAAGTAATTTCCTTGATTCTTTTTGGCACATTTTATTTCTTTGAACTTTATCCCTGGCTCAAAACTTCTAAAGTCTTTGGGTAAAATAACCTAAGAGTCTAACAGAAGGGCCAAGAAGTGCTGAGGAAAGGGAGGGGTCAAAGAATACAAGTGACGTGAAAGTGGAAAAGAGGCTCGTGGGGGTAGACGAGGACAGGGGAGGGCAGAGGGGTGTGGAAGAACAGGGGAAGAAAGACCAAGAAAAACTAACTATATTTCAAAATGCCATAATGAAACCTAATAGATTGTATGCTAATTTAAAATTAGAAAAAATTCAAGAGTGTAACCAAACTACATTTCAAGTAAGCCTGATGATTTCTTGTCTTAAGATTCTTACTCCAGTATGATCTATCACAGGGTTTCTGAAAATTTTTCCACTCATAACCCCTTTTTGGCCAAGAAATGTATACACAACCTCAGGCACATAGGTATGTAATACAGGTATACAGAATTTCCCCACCCCCACACACCATTCCCCTTCTAGCCTTGGGCACAGGCCCACTTTTTCTCTTAGCACCCCAGATCTCTGGACTACCCTCCTGAGCTCCTTATTCAAACCAACTCAGTTTTCCAGTCTGGCTGGTTAGACCCTTCACAGGTAGTCTCCACTCCCATCTTGCGTTTGGACTCCTGAGACCAACTTTCTGTCCTGCCTCTCCCCACCTCCACCTTGCCTTGGATTTCTGAGACCAGGTTTCTTCCCTGGAAAGTCTGATCACTCCCATTGCGCCTTGATTCGCCTACCCCAACCCTGCTCCCCTTCTAGACTTGGACACAGGCCTGCTTTTATGTTTGGCACCAAAGATTTCTGGACTTCCAAGGTGGTGAACTCTCCAAATGATGCCCTGCCCATACCCCTACATGGGAACCATCTGTGGCCCTCCCCTACTTCAGGCATAGGCTTTTCCATGCCCTTTAGTAAGGGCCCAGACCTTTGCAGACTGCCTGAGAACGCCTGAATCCAGCCTCTCCTTAGCAAGCCTCCCAAGTTGTGCTCTGCCTGCTGGCTAGTAGGGGCCCAGACCTTAGGAGGAAGACAGAGAGCATCGAATTGGCACCTGACCTCTGTGGTAACTCCTGAGTAGCTGGACCAGAGCCATCTGGTCCCTCCAATATAAAATGAAAAGAAAGAACCTGAAGCCTAGACCAACCAGTTTTCATACCCAATGACAAAATAAACAAGGCACATTAAGTATACAAACAGAATCAGACTTTGACTCAACAAAGGAAGGCTTGAGTTTCACACTAGAATCACAAACAGAAAAAAAAAAATCTGCATGCCAAAATCACAATGAAAAATAATAATAGGAAAAACACAAATAATATGTCCCCACCAAATATCAGTCCTGTAGAAGAGTTCTACAATGAGAACCCCCTAGAGATAACCCAGGACACAGAATTTAAAAGGACAATAATAAACGTGACCAAAGAAGTCAATGAATTTAAAGAACACACACACAACAAACAAATCAAAGAAGCAAAAGAAGATGGGATAAAGTTCTGTTTTCACAAAAGAGATAGAAATACTGAAAAAAAAACTGAGGCCAAAATGAAAGACATAAAACACTCCATAAGCCAACTTGAAATGATAGGAGAAAGCCTCACCAATAGGATGAATGGAATGGAAAATGAAATAGCAACACTAGATGATAAAGATGAAAAATTGGACTGCTCAAGCAAAGATTATGAAAAATTTTTAGAAAACACGGGAATCAAATATGCAGGAATATGCAGACACAATGAAAAGACCAAATTTACACATTATAGGCATAGAGGAAAGAGAAGAATCAGAGGATAATGGTATTGACTAGACCTTCAATAGGATCATAGAAGAAAATTTCCAAAAATTAAGGAAAGACATGCCCATGCAAGTACAAGGAACACGGAGAACACCAAATAGAAACTCCGCACAGCATATCCTAGTAAAAACACTAAACTTACAGAACAAAGAGAGAATACTGAGAGCTTCCTTCTCTTGGCTGCTGTGAAAAGAGCAGCAACAAGCATGGGTGTCCAAGTATCTCTGCACTAGGATGAGTCCTTTGGGTGTAGGCCAAGGAGTGGTATAATGGGTCAGATGGCAGGTTCATTTTTATTTTTTTAAGAGTTCTCCACGCTGCTTTCTATGACATATGTTCTCCCTCATTTGTGGATCTTAGCGGCAAATCCTTATAGGTGAGTATGTTTCCTGATGTAACTGCAGGAAGCAGAAAAATGGAAATGAACCAGGGAGGGAAAGGAAAGAAGGAATTGGAGAGAGAAGAACCGTGGGAGACAGGTGGTACTAAGAGGGAAACGGATTAAATGGGGATATTTGAGTGGGAGGGGAGAGAGGGTTATATAAGGAAATTTGGGGATAAAGGGAAAGAAGGAGCCCAAGAGAGGTGAGACCATAGGGAACCAAGAGAGGTAGTACCATAGGAGACTGGTATTATCAAGGGGGGAATGGGAAAATGGGGACACTTTAAGTGGGCGTGGTGGTTTGAATGAGTGTCCCCCATAGGCTTTAAGTATTCAGACATTTTGTCTCCAGTTGGTGGCACTGTTTTTTGAGGTCTTAGAAGGTGTGGCCGTGCTAGAGGAATTATGTCACTGGGGGCAGGCTTAGTGAGTTTTAACAAGCCTTGTGGTCTCCAGTCACTCTCTTGGCTTCCTGTGCTCATTGTGAGATGTGACCCTCGGCTTGCTGCTCCAACTCTAGCCACCATGCCTCCCACCACAATGGACTCTAATTCCCTGGAACCATCAATCATAAGCTCAAATAAACTCTTCCATTTATAAGTTCCTTTGGTCATGGTGTTTTATCACAGCAACAGAAAAGTGACTAATACAGTGGGGAAGGCATGGAGGGAGGGGTAGATGGACAGAGAGAGAGGAGAAATAAATAAATACCCAGCTAGTATAAAAAAAAAAAAAACCAGAGGGAATCATATTAGTCCAATAACCTACTGAAAATTACACACACAATATCCCTATATGAGTTCACATGTAGAGCCGAAGGGTACATAACAAGAAACAGTGCCAGACAGGAGAAACCTTGGCCTGAGTAGTTCAAGAGACTCCCAAGGTTACACAGGCTATTGCCACAGCCCTTGATTGCCTCCCATAACTTGAAGGTAAGACCCTATTGCTGAATAGATGACATACTCCCCGGACTAGAATTGGAGCAATGAAGCTGGAACTGACATGGAAACCACCTCCCCTGGAGGCTAGCTACATAGCTTTGGAGACCACTACACAAGCGGCTAAGGGAAAATATCAATCAGTGGTCCAACACCAGCTTTAAGAACAAATAACCACATCAGCGACCAGCACAGCATACGACATTGGTGCAGTAGTGGCATTTTTATCTTGTGGCCAATCAATAGCTACCTAATTGAACTTAAAGTTCACTCAATGGGAGGAAACTCATGTGTGGTACTGTAAACATAGCCAAATACACATGGATGGAGAGGTCATAGATCTTACAGAAATCCCCGAGGCTGTCACATCCCTAGACTAATGTAATTTCCTACTAAGTGCAAAATATGTGTCCTTATAGTTACAGTCAAGTATCCCAGTCACCACTCATCAAAGAAACTTCTTTTGCACCAGAGACTATTACAGAGTTCCACGACTAGTCACACACAGACACTGTGAATTGCCTGAGCTTAAGTGTCACATTTACTATGCAACCTCCACACCTAAGGCTCATGCAACATAAAACAAGGGGTAAAGAGGACACTAATAAATCTCTCAACTCTCATTAATGAAGCTCCCTCATGTAACAGAGGGCCAGGAACACATGTGACAAAAGTCACAAATGCCTAAAACATGGAGATCGGGAGTCTGCAGAATGTGGGTCCTTGAACAAGACATCTATATTAAGGTTCACTCACCCAGGGCTCAGGGACCATTGCAGAAAAGGGGGCAGAAAGATTGTAAGAGTCAGACAGGAGGTGCATGACCATATGGAAATAGAGACCTACACGTTTCTGGGACCCTGCCCATATGAACCTACAGCAATGGAGTTGGCATGCACAAGATTTATGCCAACTCAAGCAGACAAAAAACCAGCATGGAACTGGGGAAATGGGCAGCAGACCCCAATCCTAGCTGAAGAAATATTGGCAACTGATGACTGCTGGGTGAGGAAGAGCTGATCTTAAAATGAGGGACTCTGGATAAGCTGAGTAGATCTCAGTGAGTGATCTTCCACTGAGGAACGTCTGGTGACATTTGATACAATAGGCCTTAACACAAAGTGCATGAATTCCAGGGGGTAAGGGTGGCTATGTGAGGGTGCCAGTGTGGAAGGGGGTATAAAGGTGATTGAGACTGACTGAGATATTCTTATGAAATACCCAAAAATTCAATAAAAACATTTAAGAGCAGATGATCAAGAATTCAAGGTCAGCTTTAGCTACATAGCAAATTCCATGTTCTCCTGGGCTACATGGGACCCTGTCTCAAAAATAAAAATGAAGAAGAGGCTGGAGAGATGGCCTAGTGGTTAAGAGCACCAACTGCTCTTGCAGAGGACCTGGGTTTGATCCCCAGCACCCACATGGTGGCTGAGAACCATCTTTGACTCCAGTCCCAGAGGAATCCAACGCCCTCTTCTGACCTCCTCAGCATTGCACGACATGGGTACACAAACCTACATGCAGACAGTACATTCACACACATAAAAAATAAATAAAATTTTTAAAAAATGAATTAGAAATACAAGTCAAATAGTTACTGATAATCGCTCATAAAGAAATTTATTTTATGAGAATTCTTTTGTCCAAACTTGACTGAGGAAATATTGGCAGCAGATGGCAGTCAGATGAGGAAGACCTGGCCTTCTTCAGAAAAGAGACTCCCAATAGGCTGACTAGAGCTCACGGGAGGAGCTGGTACTGAGGAGTAAGAGGAGAGAGTAATTTGGCACAACAGACCCTAGTACAAATGACAGAAGGTGTGAATTCTGGGGGGTGGGAGAGGGGGGCTAGGTGGCAAGGGAGAAGTGAGTATATAGGTGATTAAGACTGACTGAAAAATTATGTATGAAACACTTAAAAATATCAATAAAAAGTGTCATATGTATATATATGTATAAAGAATTGTTTTGTATAAATATAATTTTGCCACGTATTTGAGGGGAAAGGATACTGGCATACTGCGATAGATGTCCCTCTTTATTTTCATAAAGCATTAAATCTTGGCTGAATATTTTATATTGGAAAATATAAAGCATCTTCACTGCTTTTCAAAATTTATCATTTTTATTTTATAATCAGCCAAGAAAACCACTTCACATAAATATGTAGTACAAAATGGCAGAAGAATGTTCAAGGTTCATTTTGGATTTTTTTTTCTAACCTAAAGCTAAAATTCACTTATAATTTTTTTTGCAGGAAAATGGCTGGAGATAGAGGACATCATGCTGAGTGAAGTAACACAGTCCCAGAAAAACAAACGACGAATGGTATCCCTCATCTGTGGATGCTAGTGCCAATTACCCAGTTGTAAGTATTTCTTGTGTAGGGCCCCCTGAGCTTCTGTACAAAGCAGTTGGGCATAATGCATTTTGGAAACAACAACAACAACAACAACAACAACAACAGAAAAGACTGCATCAAAGAACTGACCGAAACAGTGAACTTCTGCTCAAAACAGTCAACTTCCCCATGGACAATATTGAGAAAGACTAAGAGATGAAAAGCATGTTTGGCAGAATGCATGAGCTCTGGCGGGGTGGGGGAATGGGCGGGAGCACGGGTCTAGATTTGTTAAAAATAAATAAAAAAAATTTTTTAATTAATTTTATTTATTTCTGTATGTGTATGAATGTACTGTCTGCATGCAAGTCTGTGCACCCGTGTCGTGCAATGCCGCGGAGGTCAGAAGAGGGTGTCGGATTCCCCTGGAACTGGAGTTTCAGACGGTTCTCGGCTGCCACGTGGGTGCTGGGGATCGAACCCGGGTCCTCTGCAAGAGCGGTCGGCGCTCTTAACCGCTAGGCCATCTCTCCAGCCCCATCACTTATAATTTTTTAATGAAACTCATCAACCAATAGTAATTTTCAAAACCAAACATTCTAACATAATGCAATCTAAAGATCTAGTAGTTGGATACTCAGATGCTCAAGGATAATGGTAGGAAAATGTTAAAAGCTTCTATAAGGGTGAAAATCTTGTATATACATAAAAAAATAATGCAATTTGGGGCTGTAGAGATGGCTCAGCAGTTAAGAGCAACAACTGCTCTTGCAGAGGTCCCGGGTTTGATCCCCAGCACCCACATGGCGGCTGAGAACCATCTCTAACTCTAGTTCCAGGGGAATCTAACGCCCTCTTCTGACCTCCGCGGCATTGCACAACACGGGTGCACAAACCAACATGCAGACAGTACACTCATACACATAATAATAAATAAATAAATAATTTAAAAAAATAATGCTGTTCATAACATATACTCTTGACTGAGTTAAGGCATTTCAGGCAGTATTTGCTGACACTGCACAGCATGAGACATCCGCAGTGCAAAGTGTGCGTGCTGTGTGTTCAGACCAACGTGTCGGTGAGGCTCAAATAAGTCCCCCAGCTGAGTGCTGCCGGAAAGAGCTCAGAGTTGTTACATGTTTGATTTCCGGTTAATTTGTACTTGTTATGCCTTTTACTCTTGCCAAGTTTTTCAACATCCACACATCTAGTTACACAAACGGGTGAAGCTACACTTGAAGAAGCTGTGGTGTGGCCACTGCCTTACTACACAGGTGGTGGCCAGACCAGCAGGACCAGCAGCATCTGGCTTCTGGTTATAAATGCAGATTTGCAGGCCTTGTCCAAGTATTAAATCAGAAATTGTCTTTTAACAAGATTGTACATAATTCGTTGTACACTACAGCCTGAGAAGCACTCTTGTAGAGAAGGAGAGTGTCACACCCTCCCAAACAATTCAAGTATCTGATGTTTTGATCTCTTATGATATTTTTCTTACAACTGTTTTCAACAAAAATTGGTTTCATTTCTGAAAACTAGTTTAAAAATATATCCTTTTGGGGGCTGGAGAGATGGCCTAGCGGTTAAGAGCACCGACCGCTCTTACAGAGGACCCGGGTTCGATCCCCAGCACCCACATGGCGGCCGAGAACCGTCTAAAACTCCAATTCCAGGAGAACTCCAGTTCCAGGGGAATCCGAGACCCTCTTCTGACCTCCGCGGCGTTGCACGACACGGGTGCACAGACTTGCATGCAGACAGTACATTCATACACATACAATAAATAAATAAAATTAATTTAAAAAAAAATTTTTTTAATATATCCTTTTTAAAGGTACCAAAGTACAACTGCCTATTTTACTACTTAAAAAAAAAAAGCTTGTCGGGGCTGGAGAGATGGCCTAGCGGTTAAGAGCACAGACTGCTCTTGCAGAGGACCCGGGTTTGATCCCCAGCACCCACATGGTGGCTAAGAACCGTCTGTAACTCCAATTCCAGGAGAACTCCAGTTCCAGGAGAATCTGACACCCTCTTCTGACCTCTGTGGCATTGCACAACACGGGTGCACAAACCTACATGTAGACAGTACATTCATACACATAAAAAAAATTTTTTTTTAATTTTAAAAAAGCTTGCCTTTTTCTTTTTTCAAAGAGCCAATTACTATCACAAAAATGAAGTTCAATACTTGCCTTCTTACATTACATGTTTAAAACTGTCTCCATAAACTTCCTGGAGGGCAAAGACTGAATTTTATCTCTAACTTTTTGTCATCTTTTGTTCTGAACAATAAGCCTATAGATACAAAGTTAGAGTCAAATTGTAATTCTCAATTTCATTATGGGAAAACAAAACTGAAATCAGTAGAACTAAAATCAGTAGAGATAAAAGCTGTCATTTCCTTTTATTCTACAAATCCCATTTACACTATAAAAGTGCAAGATAAGATAACCTGACCACATTTAGCAACAGGTTTCCTGTCACTACCCAAGACCCCATCAAACTATTAGCAGATTAAATCCATGATTATTCTTTTCCTAATAGCACACTTTCAGTCACGCCTTTTTCTAAATTGCATGCATAGTATCACTGTAATCAGTGCACTCAAAGTTATTACTTTTTTTTAACAGTGTAACCAAAATTAATTTACCTTTTCAAAAAGCAGTTAACACCTTTCTTTTGATTCTTTTTTCTACTGTTAGAAGTGGAAGATATCCTTTGTTGGAAAGAGTATATCTATAGACCATCATTTTCCCCTTTTTAATGTCATGATTAGTAGTTTACTTTCCTTTAAAAAAAGAATCAGCAGGGGCTGGAGAGATGGCTCAGTGGTTAGGAGCACCAACTGCTCTTGCAGAGGACCCGGGTTCAATTCCCAGCACCTACATGGTGGCTAAGAACCGTCTTTAACTCCAGTTCCAGGGGAATCCGACGCCCTCTTCTGACCTCTGCAGCCTTGCATGACACGGGCACATCAACCTACATGCACACAGTACATTCATACTCATAAAAAAATAATAAATTTTTAAAAATTTAAAAAAAAAAGAATCAGCAGCCAGGCATGGTGGTACACATATTTAAACCCAAGTCCTCTGCAAGGGCAGCATGGACTCTTAACTCCTGAGCCGTTTCTCCAGTCTCTTTTCCTCTCTTTCATTGGTAAACTTAAAAAAGACATTATTCAGAGGCTGGAGAGATAGCCTAGCAGTTAAGAGCACCGACTGCTCTTGCAGAGGACCCAGGTTCGATCCCCAGCACCCACATGGCGGCTGAGTACCGTCTGTAACTCCAATTCCAGGAGAACTCCAGTTCCAGGGGAATCCGAGACTTCTTCTGACCTCTGCAGCATTGCATGACACGGGTGCACAAACCTACATGCAGACAGTACATTCATACACATACAAAAATAAATAAAAATAAATAAATAAATAAATAAATAAAAGACATTATTCAATACTTTGTTGAAATATATGCATTTACTTTTCTCCTCTATATTTCCATATTCTTATCATAATAACAGATATACTTTTTTTTTGTCTTTTTGAGACAGGGTCTCCCTGTAGCCCCAGCTGTCCTAGAACTCCCTTTGTAGACCAGGCTGGATTTGAACTCAGAAAGATCAGCCTGCCTCTGCCTCCTGAGTGCTAGGATTAAAAGCGTGTGCCACCACACCTGGCAATAACAGATATACTTTAAATAATACAACATGTAATATATTATGAGATAATACAAACTTTTCTTTAGCAGCAGTCTACAAAAAAGCACTGCTAGATTTAGTATTATAACATCTCTTTCCCAGACACATTTTCTTTGCAAATAAAAAGAATGAATATCCTTCATTAAGTTAGGAAAAGTCTTATGACATAACCGACAAGTTATACAGTTGATCCCAGATCACCAAACTTTTGCTCCCAGATACTCCTCCCTAATTTTACTGTGACTGCCCTAGACTCCACCAAAGGAATTTACATGTGGCCTACAGGAAAGTTCCATCTTGCATTTTGTCCTGATTATTTCATGGGAAACATGTTTACTTTGCCCTATCTAAGCCACTTGGACAAAAATATTCTTTGTCCCCTGGCACTCAGCAAAATCCCAATGTCTACCGATACCTGAGTCCTTTATATACTTCTGAGCACCTAACATACCCTTGAACCCTACAATTTTACTTTGTTGATTGATATGATTCATTGATTGACATTGACTCTTTCACTACCAAAGTGTGTATCAATCTAGATAATTTAAAATTAAGAGTTGAGGTAGTCACCTAAAATTGCAAAAGTCAGCAGAGTGGGTGCTTCTAACATGATCCATCTAGTGGCTTAGTATTCTGTATAGTATTATTTAGAAGCAGCCAACGAGGGCCAGAGAAATGGCACAGCAGTTACTGCTCTTTATAGAGGACTGGAGTTCAGCTGCCAGCACCCACATGATGACTCACAACTGTCTGTAACTCCAGACCCACAGGATCCAACTCTGTCTGCTGGACTCCTCAGGCACCAGGCATGCACATACATACATATACACATGCAGCCAAATACTCATACACATAAAATAAAAATAAATAACAAATCTTTAAAGTATAAGAAGTAACCAAAGAAGCACAGAACTCTATAAAACAAAACCAAAGTAACCTATACTTCTTCATATGAGAATAACATTTCAGAAATAATATGCTATCTTACCTCCAAATTTTATTATTAAACCTTACATACAATTATCTTTTTTAAGTTTTTTTTTTATGTGTATGAATGTACTGTCTGCATGAAGGCTTGTGCACCCGTGTCTTGCAATGCCGTGGGGGTCAGAAAATTATCTTTTAAAATACTATTTGGATGGGGCTGGAAAGATGGCCTAGCAGATAAGAGCACCGTCTGCTCTTGCAGAGGACCCCGGGTTCGATCCCCAGTGCCCACATGGCGGCTGAGAACCATCTTTAACTCCAGTTCCAGGGGAATCCAACACCCTCTTCTGACCTCCTCGGCATTGCACAACACGGGTGTACAAACCTACATGCAGATAGTACATTCATACACATACAAAATAAATAAAATTAAAATAAAATAAAATACAACTTTCAAATTAAAAAAAAAATACTATTTGGAGCCGGGTGTGGTGAAGCACACCTTTAATCCCAGCACTCGGGAGGTAGAGGTGGGTGGACCTCTGTGAATTCAAGGCCAGCCTGGTCTACAGAGCGAGCTCCAGGACAGCTGGGGCTATAGGGAGACCCTGTCTCAAAAAGACCAAAAAAAAAAAAAAAAAAAAAAAAAAAAAAAAAAAAGATTAAAGACAGATAAGCAGACTTCCTAACAAGAATTAACATTTGCTTTGGAGTTTTTTGTTTGTTTGTTTTGTGTTTGTCATTTGTTTTTGAGACAAGTTCTCTTATAGCCCAAGCTGGCCTTAAACTCACTATGTAGCCAAGGATGACTTTGAAATTCTGCTTTTCCTTCCTCCACCTCTTAAGAGCTCAGATTGTAGGTGTGTGCCACCCTGTTTGGTATCTTCTGTACTGGAGATCAAACTCATGGCTTCATTCAGGTAAGGGAAGCATGATACTGATTTCCAGCCTTCCTTTACTTTTAATTAAAATTTCCTCCACTATATATATGGAGTCTGTCCCTGTGTATAGTTTTTAACACCAAAAACAGTCATGATACTTAGACATACATCTGCAAATTTGGAAACCAAACAATGTATATCTGTTTTTGTTTTGTTTTGTTTTTTGTCTTTTTGAGACAGGGTCTCCCTGTAGCCCCAGCTGTCCTGGAACTCGCTCTGTAGACCAGGCTGGCCTTGAACTCACAGAGATCCGCCTGCCTCTGCCTCCCAAGTGCATATCTGTTTTCTTTATAATCACTTTGAAAGTAGTTAATGTTAGAGCAGGTTGACCATGAAAGTAGTTAACGGTAAAACAGGGCAACATGAAATATGAAGGATGAGACCAACCTCAGCAGGGACACTGGTGTTTATCATAACCAGGAAGAGGGCAACAATTTCTCGAAGGATTGAAAGTGTGTGCTGAGGTACAGTTTGTGTGAGGCAGTAGGGGGACAGGTGTAAGAATTTTCCCCAGGGCCCAGACGTGTGTATGTAGGGTTGACTCTGTGAACCAGGAACAAGGCCTTCACCTGTTCATCTGAACTAGAAGGATGGCCTGGATGCAGTTCTGGAGAAAACTCTGCAGACAGTTCATCAGACAAGAAGCAAAAGCTGGGGCTGGAGAGATGGCCTAGTGGTTAAGAGCACTGACTGCTCTTGCAGAGGACCCAGGTTCGATCCCCAGCACCCACGTGGTGGCTGAGAACCCTCTTTGACTCCAGTTCCAGGGGAATCCGACACCCTTTTCTGACCTCCGCGGCATTGCACAGCACAGGTGCACAAACCTACATGCAGACAGTACATTCATATACATACAAAAATAAATAAAAAATTTTTAAAAAAGCACTTGCTGTGTGCAAGGCTGGTGACCTAGATTTAAAAAAAAAAAAAAAAAAAAAAAAAAAAAAAAAAAAAAAAAAAAAAAAAAAAAAAAAAAAAAAAAAAAAAAAGAAGCAAAAGCTAAAATAAGAATGCAAACTAAGCGTCCTAGTCAGAAGTTAGCCAGGACCACACCACTGCCTTGGGAGTGGCCAGAATCTATTTGAATTTTGTTAAATTCTTGTTTGATTTGGTCTATTTGTTGTTGAGTAACATTGGCATTATCAGCCATATTAAAACAACACATTCCAGAAAATTGTTCACAATACATATGTTTCAGTAATAGAAAATCAATTATGGCTCAGTTTTTATAGAACTGATGTACGAAGTTCTTTCCTTTCCTGGTTAATTTCTGCTGATACTTGTGCCGTGAGATTGGCTATTTTACTAAAATGCAGGCCAATTGTAAGAATGCCTTTGTATTGCTGTTATTAGACCAGGGAGAGGCACAACAAAGAATACCATTGCTACAACGTCAGCTGCAAGCTCCAGGAGACTCATGAGGAGTATCTGATCATCACAATTAGGGGAAAGGGGAATGCCCTACTGGTCGGTCTGATGAGTAGGAGTAGGGATGGTAGCAAAGGGAGGAGTCTTCTGATGGAGCACGCTGGCCAAGTCAGCAGGCAAAGCTTGAAAGGTGAGCCATCACATAAAAAGACCCATCCCCTGGGGAGTCTCCAGCAGGTCAGCAGGGAGATGCTGTGCTTGATTACTGTGGTGAAGGAGCAATACAGTTAATGCGCGAACATTCCTGCTGACTGAGGAAACTAGTAGTGCCTGTTCTGCATCACGGATGGCCTGATCGCGATTATTAATGTTATCTCCAATAAGACTGACATAATCATTATATTTTACAAATAAGCCCATGAGATTGTTAGCTAGTCGATATACTGAGTTTCCTTCTTGAACACAGGATTCATTTTTATTCATAGTTTCTACTGCTAATTGGACTCGACATTTTTTGGTCTTTTCGAGACAGGGTCTCCCTGTAGCCCTAGCTGGCCTGGAACTCTCGCTCTGTATACCAGGTTGGCCTTAAACTCACAAAGATCCACCTGCCTCTGCCTCTCAAGTGCTAGGATTAAAAGCGTGTGCCACCACGCCTAGCCCTTGGACTCAAAATTTTTGATGACTTATAAGTCCCGAGGGACTGATAAGGAGGCCACTTCCTTTTAAAGCCACACTAGAATAGACAATATCCCTAGAAATTGCCTTTTGTAGTGTAACACAATTATATTGTCCTATATCTTGACTATGAGCTGAACTTTTGTAAATTCTAAAACCTGTATTATTTCTTTTGGACTGATCAGTAATATTTTTCCAGGGTCCCTCCATATTAGTTTGACTAAAGATTTCTTTTTATTTTTATAACACTTAATAGGACCTAGTATAATCTCAGGACATGAAAAGGTGTAGTTTAGTAATAAAAGGGGACCCAACCACAGTTGTCCCTACTTGGGTGATGGAAGGTTGGGTCAGAACTTTGAAAACACACTGACACCTCCCCTCCCCCCATCCGATGCTTTCCTTCCTGATTGGAGCTAGGAGATATGGTCTGTATCTCTGCACAGTGGGGACATGGATCAAAGCAAATACTACTAAGAGCATGATCACAGAGGAAAGCTTATGTTTAGCATCTGTAATTTGACTCAACTTCCTGAGTAAATTTCTTTGGCCACCTCTGAAGGGATGGTAGGGGTGCATTTATCCTTGACAGTAGAAAGGTGCACTGTCCTGAGGGGATTAGAGAGATCTGGACAGAAGAAAAGGGGGAAATAGAGAGGATTAAGGTAAAGAACTGTATCTGGCCTAAGGTAAAGGGATGAAGGTTCTTGTAACCAGAGCTCCTCCCTGGCATCCACAAGGTTCTTATTTAAATAAGAGAATGGGCAGGGACTGTCCTCTGGGACATGTGTGAAGAGCGAATAGCAGTGCTGCAGAGTGAAAACTATTAGAAGAGCATCTGTGGAGGTGTCCAGGTATAGAAGAAAGTTTGGTTATTTGGGGAAGTCTGGTTATTTTTAGAGAAGTTGGGCCTGTTGGTATCACCAGGAAGGGGTGTGGGGGAGCCTCAGCACCTTTTTGAGGTGTGAGAGGTGGAGCCAGGATGGGGAGTCCTGGAGTTTGGCTGCTGTGGGGGTTAAGAGAATGACTTCGTGCGTCCCTTCCATTTTGGGGAAGGGTTTGATGGGTAGGATCAAAGATACAGACCTATCCCCTAGCTCCAAATTAGGAAGGAAAGCATCAGATGGAGGAAGGGTTTCCAAAGTTTTCACCTGAGAAACGAGGGGAGGCTGTTAGATCAGGAAGGAAGAAGTTGCAAGAGAAAAGTGGGGGAACACGTACATGAGCTCAAAGAGAACGGTCAAAGAGGGCTTTATAACAAAGTCTTGCCAGGCGTGGAGTGATTTAATCCTAGCACTTGGGAGGCAGAAGCAGGTGGATCTTTGTGAGTTCAAGGCCAGCCTGGTCTACAGAGTGAGTTCCAGGACAGCTGGGACTACAGGGAGACTCTGTCTTGAAAAGACAAAAACAAAAAACAAACAAAAAAAAAAAAACGTCTTAATGTAAGCCATGCTAGAGGCAGGAGTTTAACTCAATCCTATTTTAGCTCCAAGGTGAGTCTTGTAAGGATTTGATGGTCTGATTTGCCCTCTCAACCTTGCTGGAAGATTGAGGGTGATAAGGGGTGTGGAACTTCCAAGGAATTTGTAGGTACTTGGAAATGTTTTGGGTGAAAGTAGATATAAATTGAGGCCCATCATCTGATTGTAAGATGGATGGCAGGCCAATCAAGGAGAGATCAGTTCTGTAATTAATAGTTGAGCTATTGCAGAATTCTTTTGTTAGTGGTGGGGAAAGCTTTAACCCATCCCGAAAAGGCGTCATTGGTTTATATATATTCCTTGACAGGGGGCATATGGGTAAGGTCTGTTTCCTAATCCATGGCAGGTAGGAGGCCCAGAATTTGAAGAGTAGGGAACTGGGGGGGAATGATATTGGAGTTAGGGTGTGTTCTTTGACAGATGTCACAGGTGTCTATCAGAGTTTTAAGGAACTGTTTATCTGATGGCTGGAGGGAAATATGATTTTGTAGAAATGAGAGCAGAGTTTTATTAGCTAGATGAAGCAAGGAGGACAGCTATGAGAGAACTTCCTGGGCGGGAGTGTGCTTGTTAGGCCAGGAGAGGGGAAGGCAGGCAGAGATCTAGGTGTCTAAGAGCCATCTGCAGGACTAGTTTACCAGCATGGTTGCTGGAAAGAGAAATATACTGTTTGTGTGCAATTGCTGCCTTAGATCAAAAAAGAACAGTTTCTAGAAGATCCTGGAAAAGAAGGGCTTTGATTATTGGGGTTCCCTTTTGGGCAAGGAATCCTCTTTCTCTCCAAATTAAAATATTTGAATGAATGTCATTACATTTTGGGCAAGGAAACCTCTTTCTCTCCAAATTAAAATATTTGAATGAATGCTGTTATAGGTATATTTTGAATCCATGTAAACATTAACAGGAAAATCCTTTGCCTCTGTTAAAGCTCCAGTAAGGGCTGTAATCTCAGCCTGTGGAGAAATGGCTCCAGGACTTAGCTGTGTGTCTTCAATGAGAGTGTAAGTCTTAGGGGAATTGGGGTAACCTTGAATGGTGGCATATCCTGAGGCATGGGGGGGGTCGGAATCTTCCATCTATAAACCAGTCAGAGGTTTGGGGATCAGGGAAGGGAGAGTTGGTGGTATGTGTAAATGGTATGAGGGAAAGGTCTCATACCTCTGTGCATGAGTGTAAGGGAGTCTGAGATGGAGTAGCAATGGAAGTGGGCAGCAGGGTGGCAGACCTGAGGACTGGACAAAGATGGAAGGGTAGGTAGGGTCAAGGAGCTATGCATGTAGAATGTGGATCCAAGAGGGTGGTAAGGCCGGGAAGTGACTGAGGAGATCTTCAAAAGAATGAGAAGAGTAAATGCTCTGTGGGCTCTGTAAGGAGACGTGTTAGCTTCTGGAATGGTGAGGGCTGCAGTCAAGGAAGCAAACCCTGCAACCAGATCTACTCATTCAGACACGGAAGCCACAGGGACATACATGTCTCCTGCTTGTTGGTAAAGGGGTGCTAGGGCCAGAGCTTGATTCACAAGAAGACAGAAGAAAGGCATAGAAGGGTCTGGCAATTTTAGGGTAGAAGCCCTGGCCAGCGCCTGTTTTAAAGCCTTGATAGTGGTATTTAACATGGAGGGACTAGGGAGGTGTTCCTCTAGGGAGCCCTTAATGGCTTCATAGAGCGAATAAGCAATGAGAGAAAAACAAGGTATCCATATGCAGAAGTTTAAACATCCCAGTAAGGATAGGAGTTCTCTTTTGCTGTAAGGGGAGGGGTATTTGAAAGGATTTTTTTTTTTTTTTTTTTTTTTTTGCCTGTCTAGAGGAATGACTCAGGTTTGGAGTGAGAGGGTTAGGCCCAGATATGTCACAGTACACTGACAGGTCTGGCTGAGCTTTGTCTTTAGCAACACAGTAACCCCAAGGGAGTAAAGTGTTAAGGAGGTTGGAGATGTATGTAAGACAGTTTTCTCTGGAAGGGCTGCATAAGAGGAGATTGTCTACATACTGTAAGAAATGGCTGGGATGTAGGCTGAGAGAAGAAAGGTCCCCTTGTAGAGCCTGGACAAAGTAATGGGGCCGAGCTCTAAAACCTTGTGGGAGTGACCCTGCCTGCAGGGACATGTAACGACAGGTACCCGAGGGAGACCCTAAAACCTGTAAGATAAGCGAGCAAGAGAGAGAAACGAGACCAGGCAAGCTCTTTGTCGAGGTCTGATTTATTGTAGGGTAAGAGTACAATTTATAGGGTGGTAAGGCGGGAAAAGGGGAGGGGGTAGGGGATGACTTTTGTAAAAGTTAAAAGTTTATCAAGCGGGCTGCTGCACCAGCAGAAACTGTTTGCTTGCGATAAGCTTCCTCCGGAACATCAGGTGTGCAAGCAGGAAGCTTCTCTGCATGCCTGCACTTTTAGGGAACAGCTCTGAAGCTATTTCAGAGTTAACCCTTTATGAGCAGGCTTACAGCTCCTCACAGTGGGAGCACAGTCCAGGTTAACTGGTGGGCTAAGAGGTTATCTGGGTCCTTCCAGGTAAAGGCAAAAAGGGACTGTGAGTATGGTTGGTGGGATGGTAAAGAAGGCATCTGTAAGGTCTAAAACTCTGAAGTAGGTTGCAGTGCATGGGACAGAGAAGAAAGTGTGCAGGTTAGGAACCACAGGCTGTGTAGTATGTTAGCCTCACTGATTTTTCTCTGAGGTGTTAGACTAAAGAAAAAGGCCCATTTGATATTTTAATCCTGAGGATGGTGGTGTTATGAAAGGAATTGACAGGGGTGAGAAGGGGGGCTTTTAGGAGGCGGATAATTATAGAATTCAGCCCTTGTCACGTGTTAGGGGGTAAGGGATATTGATCTTGGGTCACATAGGATTGAGGGGCCTTTAAAGTGACAATGATGGGGTCATGATATACGGCAATGGAGGGGTGGTCTGTGTCTCAAATTAGGGGATTTATTACTAGAGAGTGGAAAGGAGGGGGGGAGGAGGAGGAGGAGGAGGAGGAGGAGGAGGAGGAGGAGGACACTCCAGGCTTCCTTGAAGATAAAACTGAATTTTTTCCAATAAGTCCCTTCCTAGGAGGGGCATGGGGCATTCTGGCATAACTGAAAATGAGTGTGTGAGAGTTGAGCTGCCAAACTGGCCAATACAGGAATGCCTCTGCAGTCAGCTGGGATACCCAAAGCTCCCTCAACTGTGATATGGAACTTTGTGCTAGGTCCATTCCAGGAAGTGAGGAGAAAGAAAGATACCTTCTGTATCCAAGATGAAGGAGACTTTGTGCTCAGCCACCATCCCTGTCACCCTGAGTTCAGCAGACGAGTCTGGAGTTCCAACTAGGGATAGTGAAGCCAGGCCCCCTCATTGTAAATGGAGATTAGGAAGCTGGGGCCCTTACGAGCTCTAGGGCAACCCTGAGGGCAGTCTGTCTTCCAATGTCCTTACTGTCCCCAGGTAGAATAGACCCATTTGGGGGCCCAGGATTGGGCCACAATATGGCCCAGTGTCCCATCTGGTTACATTTGAAGCAGGGCCCAGGGAGCTTGGTCTCAGGACAGTTAGCTTTTCTATTGGGTGAGGGACTGGCTAGGTGGTGGGCAACTGTGGAGGACCACGGCCAAAAGATGGGATTGGATCTTACAGTGCCTTTCCTTTTCTTTCTCTGCCTCATCCCCCCTATTGTTAAAACAGCTTGCAGGCCACATCTTGAAGTCCTGGACAGTTGCCTGCCCCTTTTCCAACTGGCAGAGCTGCGCATGATATCTGGGGCCTATTTACTAATAATTGAATATGAATAATAAATTGAACATGAAGAAAGAAAATATGGGCTGACACAGGGATGTCTAAATTAGTATATTTAGTGACAGCCTTTGTAAGCATAGGCAGAAACAGGGCGGGGCTTTCCTCGGGCGCTGGGTAATTTCTCTAATCTTATCATAATAACAGATGTACGGGCATTCTTTTGCATGTCCCCTAAAAGGCAGGTAATCATCTGATTGAGTCCCTGAACCTCAAAGTCCCCTGGCTGGTTGGTCCGGTCAGACATGCTGGTGGGACCACATCATCCTCCACTGGGTTGTCAGGGCTTTGTTCATGAAGGCAGTCTGCATGAGGCCCACCAGAACACCAGATTCATTTTTTTTTTCATCTGAGGATAAGGTGAAAGTAAGAATATAATAAATGTCTTCCCAAGTGAGATGATAAGCCTGAGTGAGATGGAGGAATTCTTTTCTGTTCTTCTGTCAGAAGAGGAACTTAATTTACTTTCAATTTGACTCATGCCAGAGAGAGAAAGGGAACATGAACACTGGTTGGGACCCTCAGAGCCTGCTACCTCCCCTAAGTAGAACATACCAGCCTGGGAGGGAGGGTTGTCTGCAGCATGTGACTGGGTAAGAGGAGGTGATGGAGTCGGCAGGGGAGATGGGAGAGGGAAGGGAGAGGTGATGACAGAGAAGTATATGGGAACGGCAAGGTTAAGGAGGGAAGGGGAGACAGAAGCCTTGACAGGAAGGCAGGACAGGAAGAGGGTGAGGTGATGGAAGAGAAATTAAGGGGGAAAGGTTAGGGAGGGAAGAGGGAGGTGGTGAGAAGAATGATAAAGGGCGGAGGCTGGGAGGGTTTGGAAGGGGCAAATACCAGGTAGAGGATGGGGTAGTTGCTGGAGTAGAAAGGAGCCTGAGGGGAGGGGGATGTATGGAAGGGTAAGGGGAGGTTTGTCCTCTGGATCAAAGTCAGAACAGACTGAGTTGGGTGTAGTGGCGCACGCCTTTAATCCTAGCACTCGGGAGGCAGAGGCAGGCAGATCTTTGTGAGTTCAAGGCCAGCCTGGTCTACAGAGCGAGTTCCAGGACAGCTGGGGCTACAGGGAGACCCTGTCTCAGAAAGACAAAAAAAAAAGTCAGAACAGACTGGAAGAGGAGGGACGGTGGCTGATGGCTGGTAGGAGAGGGGATTCTGCAGGAGGAGCAGAACTGTTTCGGCAGAAAGAGGGACAAGTAGATTTAAAAAAAAAAAAAAAAAAAAAGAAAGAAAGAAAAGGCTTGGATGTAGGGCAGTTCCAGCCACTTGCCATTCTGCTCTATGAAGTTATCTAAACCAGTGAGAATTTGGAAATCAAATGTTCTTCGTTCAGGTCAAACATGATTACTATTCAGTTTATACTGGATCCAGACCTCAGTCAATAAATGAATTAAAGTGGCAGGCCTCAGGTCAGTTAAGCCCAATGCTTTAAGGTTGCTCTTAAGACCACCCAGGAGTGCGTCCTTAGGAACAGAAACTTTGGAGCCCATTTTAGGTAAGGTAAGAGTGGGACTCTTTCTCTGGCATCAAGTCATCACCTGCTACCAGGAGGAGACAGAAGAGTACCAGGGACTGGCACTGTGACCCAGGGAGTGCAAGTCTTTAGACTTAACCAGAATCCTACCTTGGAGAGTGAATGTTGAATGTGCTGATGTGTCAAATGCCAAGGGACCTCTGCTCTGGATGTGGGAGGAGAGGGGATAGGAGAGTCAAGGGAAATTTGAAAGACTGGGACCTGAGATTTTAAGACTCATTTGACAATTGTTTAGCCTATTATAGTGAACTTGGAGGTCACTTGGACTCTCAATGGGACCCAGTGGGGAGGTAAGACAAAGCGGACAGGGAGGGAGGGAAAGAGGGAGAAGGTAGAGACAGTAAGTTAACCAGAGGGACAGCTGGAGCTCAGGACCCCAAAACCCCTCCCAAGTTTGGGCACCAAATATTAGAACAGGATTGACCAGGGCAGTGTGAAAAATGAAAGATGAGATCCCCTCAACAGAGACAGACTGTTCTTTATTAAAACCAGGGAGAGGGCGACAGGTTCTTGACAGGATTGAGGCACAGTTGGCAGGGGGGCTTATAGGAGTTTGGAAAGAAGGAAATGGGGGCTATTTTTAGTTCTGCTTTCTATGCTTTGAGGGCTTGAGGCAATATAAGTATGGATATTATAGACAATAAGGTCTGGCATATGTTTTCCCAGATAACAGTTCTGGGCAGAGGGTTTCTCAACCTTAACATGCTTCTGAAGTGAGGTTTACTTGACTCTGCTTGGGTCCCATTTATCCATCAGTTAAGATGGTAATTAGAGATGCAAATCTCATACCCAAGCACATACAAAGATACCTAATATTTTATAGCTTACGCAATGTGGAGAATTTGTTTTATATTAAAATCTGAGCCCTAAGTCTTATTTGATAGTGTATTAGTTTAGTTACAGAACGTAGAATGTTTATTGTCATAACTTACATTAGAATTCAAATTGTATTTGAGTTCCTTTGCTAGTTAGGAAGATAACTACACACTTTGGTCTCAGTAAGCTAAGTAACAGTATAGTGTGTTGTCATTAGTCATCTTCAAAGAGTAGGAGGTCTTCACACCTTCCTCTCAGTTTCTCTTGTCAGAACCAAAAGAATACTATAAATGTCATGTTGTAAATGATAAATCACATTTTTATAGACCTGGAAGTTAATTTTTCTTAGAAGCATTTTTTATGGACTTTGGAAGCCAAAAAAATAAAAGCAGCCAATTTGTAAGATCAAACCTTTTCTTCTAGGGGTAGAATTTGGTTTTGGTTTTGGTTCTCTGTCCATTCGCCACTAGATACGGTTTCCCCTTGGTGCTTTTTTCACTAAGATGTTAAAGTTCAAAACCATCTCCTTAGCAAAGACAGCTCTTTACTCAATCTCTAATTGAAAGCAAATTTGTTGTTCTTGTTATACATATAAAAAAAACCTGTAAAACAGCATTGAAATTCCTCAATATTAAAGTGACCTTTGTTATTAATGAAACCATTCTTTTCTTCAGAGAGGTACACTCCCCCCAAGAACTTGAGGGAAGACTGGCCCAGGTAAAGGAGTGAATTTTGGTTACTCTTTGATGTTGATTAAACAATGTAACGAGAACTCTAAAACAATGGATACTAAAGATTTCAAATTGCCCAGAGATTTCCATACTAAAAGTGCCAATAGGCTGAAGACTTAGTGCCAAAGGAGGAACTTATCTCACAAGAAGAGCTTTCACATACCTCTGAGGGTTTATCTCATAGCTAAATCAACATGTGTATATTTCCTGAAATTTGTTTGGGTTTTTTTTTGTTTGGTTGGTTGTTTGTTTTGTCTTTTTGAGACAGGGTCTCCCTTTAGTCCCAGCTGTCCTAGAGCTCATTTTGTAGACCAGGCTGGCCTTGAACTCACAGAGATCCACCTGCCTCTTTCTCCCAAGTGCTAGGATTAAAGGCATGCGCCACCACACCCGGCTTGGTTTTTGTTTTTATTGCTGGTTTTTGTTTTGTTTTTCTAGGAGTCATTGTCTCCCCAGTTTAGGGAAGCTAAATAAATCCATTCTCCTTTACCAGTTTCTCTTTCCAAGTTGCTTTTAAAATGCAGGGAACTTTGTACAACTATTATGGAGAAACTTAAATAATAATTGTGGAGAACCCTTAAATAATAATTAAGCAAATGCAAATTAAAACCACTCTCAGATATCATCTCACTCCGATAGGAATGGCTAAGATCAAGAAAACAAAAGGTTGCTGGGAAAGAGGAACACTCATTCACTGTTGGTGGGAATGTAAGCTTCTACAACCATTATGGAAAACAGTGTGGAGAACCCTTAAAAGACTCAAAATGAGCCTACCACCTGACCCAGACATACCACTCCTGGGTATATACCCACAAGACTCATCCTACCACAAAGATGCATGCACATCCATGTTTATTGCAGCTCTCTTCACAATAGTGAAGAGCTGGAACCAACCCAAATGCCCTTCAACAGACGAGTGGATGACAAAAATGTGGTACATCTACACAATGGAGTACTATTCAGCAGTAAAGAAAGATGACATCATGAAGTTTGCAGGTAAATGGATGGAACTCGAAGCAATTATGCTAAGTAAAGTAACACAGTCCCAGAAAAACAAGCAGTTAAAGGTCTCCCTCATTTGTGGATGCTAACATCAAGGCCCCAGTTGAAAGGCAAGCTGAACAACATTATCGTTATATTTCTGTTTATCTGAAAACAACTATGTTGTTATAATATAAATCTCTTACAGGCTCTAGAATCAATCTACCACTTATTTTCAGACTCTGTAATTACTGTGTATGAGTGGAAAGTATGTATTCATATTTTAGAGTAATATAAAATCAAAGGAGGAAAATGTGAATTCCTAAACATAAAAAAGAAAGACTGAGAGAAAGATGCAGGACAGTTATTGCAGAGTGCATGATATGGGGGGGGGGGGAGGGAAAGGGGAATATGTCTAAACTGAACTGAGAAATGATGTCTGAAGTACACAATACATCAATGAAAGCATTATTTTAAAATGCAGGGAAAACTAAGATGGGGGATTTTGAACCTCAATTCCCAGTAACATTGAGAATAATAAATGATGAGCTCAGGAAGAGGCAGATCATCCAGGTCAGGTCAGTACGATCCCCATTTCTGCCCCTACTTACTGCTGACTCTAAAAGGGGTTGGGAATTCATGGCAGCCACCTTGTCTCCCTGGGGAGGAAGAGAAGCCACCTAATGAAAATGAAGAGAGAAAGGGAACCCACGTCTCTGCTGACTGTGTGGTGACAATAAATTAGCCCTGAAACTGTTCTACTGCTGAACTTTCTATAATATAAAACAAATTACCAATCTTCTAGTTGAATTAGGGCGCTGCTTATTTGCAAGTGACAATAAATATGCTTCGTCTAACTTGTGCTGTAATGGAGGGAGAGGTCAAAATCACTTACACTCTGTAAGTAGCTGAAGAAAAGGAGGAAGCTGAATTCAAGAACAGAGTACTACATGCCTAGGCTGTCTAATTTACCTGAGTGATTGCTAGCTGATTCCCAAAGGCCAAAGTAGAACACAGAAATTCTCTGGTATTTTGCTAGATACTAAGGATATAGAACTTAATATAATATCATCCTATAGACTAATGTATACAAATGTGTCTACCAAAATTTTTACATTAATGTGATAATATATCACTTGCCATAGAACCCTGACACCCAATTTAACCTAAGAGTGAGAAGCCACTTGTTAGTCTGGTTTTTTTTGTTTTGTTTTGTTTTGTTTTTGTTTTTGTTTTTTGGTCTTTTCGAGACAGGGTCTCCCTGTAGCCCCAGCTGTCCTGGAACTCACTCTGTAGACCAGGCTGGCCTTGAACTCACAAAGATCTGCCTGCCTCTGCCTCCCGAGTGCTAGGATTAAAGGCGTACGCCCCCACGCCCGGCTCGTTAGGCTGTTTTAAAGGAAAGGAGGAGAGTCCAGAAAGGAATTCTTTGTCAAGTTACAAAGGTACTTTCCTTTAATTTATAAAAACATTTCACTTTCAGGAAGTCATCAGTAATTCTTGGATTTGATCATTTTTTTAAATAACAGAGAACAGGGCTGGAGAGATAGCCTAGCGGTTAAGAGCACCGACGCTCTTGCAGAGGACCCGGGTTCGATCCCCAGCACCCACATGGCGGCTAAGAACCGTCTGTAACTCCAATTCCAGGAGAACTCCAGTTCCAGGGGAATCCGAGACCCTCTTCTGACCTCCGCGGCATTGCACGACACGGGTGCACAGACCTACATGAAGACAACATTCATACACCTACAAAAAATTAATAATAAATAATTTAAAAAATAAAATAAAAAAAATAAATAACAGAGAACTATTTTTTATTAATTTTATTTATTTTTGTATGTGTATGAATGTGCTGTCTACATATAGGTTTGTGCACCCGTGTCTTGCAATCCCAGGGAGGTCAGAAGAGGGCGTCGATTCCTCTGGAACTGGAGTTAAAGATGATTCTCAGCTGCCATGTGGGTGCTGGGGATCGAACCCGGGTCCTCTACAAGAGCAGTTGGCGCTCTTAAGCACTAGGCCATCTCTCCAGCCCCTTGGATTTGATCTTAAGGAAAGAATCCTGGCCAGATAGAGGAAGAAACCATCCAAAGTGAGAAGAGTAGACTCAAGATCAGAGACGCAGGCAAGAGCACATCTAGAGATGAAAAGTAACCCAGTACGACAGGACAGAAGTACAGCCAAAGAGAGGCCGTGGTCCTGGAGTGACAGACATGAGCCAGACAATAAGAATTTTTATCCTAGTGAAAATCAAGAGCTACTGGGCAATTCCAAGTGACAGAATGACTTTGGTATCCAATGCGCTTCTTGAAAAAAATACTGTGACAATAGAAGGGATGAAATTTTTAGAAAGTATTGAGGAAAAAGACAAGTTACTGAATGAATTTGCATAAATCAAACAAAAAATGATGAATCCTTAAAAAAGGGGAAGGAGGGGCTGGAGAGATGGCCTAGCGTTTAAGAGTGCCAACTGCTCTTGCAGAGGACCCGGGTTCGATCCCCAGCACCCACATGGCGGCTGAGAACCGTCTTTAACTCCAGTTCCAGGGGAATCCAACACCCTCTTCTGACCTCCGTGACATTGCATGACACAGGTTCACAAACCTACATTCAGACAGTACATTCATACATGTAAAAATAAATAAATAAAATTAAAAAAATAAAGGGGAAGGAATAAAAATAAGGTGAGGATGATTAAAGTTGTTGGTTGATGGTAAACTGAATAGAGGAAAGACAAGACACAGCCTGAGCTGACTCTCCAGCTATGTGTTGGACGCTAGTGGAAATGACTGTGCCACTGAGGGAGAAGAACACTGTGCCACTCCTGGAGAAAGGCATGTTCTTGTATGACAGGCAGAAAGCAGTGCCTTGGCCAGTGGCCCGAGGAGAGGGCCATCCGTTCTGACTGCACGCAGTCCATCTCACTTCCCCTGCAGTAATCCTAAGTTACCTGAACCATCAATCAGAAACTACATTATCTGTAGCTATGATAATCAACTATATATAGATTGCTACCGCCAGCATTTCCATCCCTCAAAGTAGCAGAAAGCCTGATAGATACACACATTCTGATTTACTTAATAATACATGAATAAAAGATGATGTGGGTGACACAAGGAAAATGGAAGAATAAAAATATGCTTCCAACTAATGGAAGGGTAGAAGAGTGCGAAAGGAGGGAGAGGCGTGTGGGAGAACATCCCAATATGCAACTTGTACGAAAAATGTCCTGTGTAACACTGTTCCATTATATAATAATGTACATAGTGAACATTTTTTATTTTAAAAATGTTTTTAAATGCCCATATTATTAAAATGAAATTTTGATGACAGATACCACTTAGGTAACTCCATAGTACTACCTAATGAACTGTAGTTATTCTTTTAACAGTGTTTCTTCCAAGCTAGAATTCAAACCCCTAAAGAGCTAATGCTGATTTTTCTTTTTTAAAGTTTTTTTATGCCAGGTGTAGTGGTGCATGCCTTTAATCCTAGCACTTGGGAGGCAGAGGCAGGTGGATCTTTGTGAGTTCAAGGCCAGCCTGGTGTACAGAGTGAGTTCCAGGACAGCTGGGGCTACAGGGACACCCTGCCTCGAAAAGACCAACAACAACAACAACAAAGTTTTTTTATATTTTATTTATTACTATTATTTGTAATGTGTATGAGTATATTGTCTGCAATACACTTAGAAGCAAAACTAAGTCCAAAATAAAATTAAACTAATTAGAACTATGTGATGGTTAGTTTTAATTGTCAATTTTGTACAACCTAAAATCACCTGGGATAGTAATCTCACTCAGTGATTGTGTAGATTAAATTGGCCGGCGGGCCTGTGGGGAATTATCTTGATTATAGTGGTTGATGTGGGGGGGCCCACCCATGGCAGGTAGCACCATTCCCTAGGCAGAGGATCCTGGAGTATACAAGAGTGAAGAAGAGGACCTAACACCACATGCAGGCCTGAGCTCACTGCTCTCTGCTCTTGACTGTGGGTGAAACGTGACGGGTTCTCTCTAGCTGCTACTGCTATGACTTCCCTGCCATGAAGGACTAGAGGAATTGTGACCCAAGCAAAGCTCATTCTCCCTTCAGTTGCTTTTGTCAGAGTATTTTATCATAGCAAGAGGAAAAGAAACTAAAACAAAGTGATTTTCCTTTTATGGTTTAGTTAGTTGGTCTATACCATCCTAGGTACATGTAACAAATAATCTCTTTATATTTGTCTATATAAGTTGAATAAGAAATAGATAAATATACTTTTTTGTTTGCTTTTAGGTTTTGAGGTCTCACTACATCACCCAGGCTGGCTTTAAACTCACAATCCTCCTGTCCCCACTAGAATTAGAGGCTGGAGGACATCTCCATACCAGACCTTACTGAATCCTTGAAAACACAAATGTTGCCAGGCGTGGTGGTGCACGCCTTTAATCCTAGCACTTGGGAGGCAGAGATAGGCGGATTTTTGTGAGTTCAAGGCCAGCCTGGTCTACAAGGTGAGTTCCAGGACAGCAGGGGCTACAGGGAGACCCTGTCTCGAAAAGACCAAAAAAAAAAAAAAAACAGAAATGTTATTTATTTATAAGGAACTTTATTTACAACTGGCAGTGAGATTCTGTGTAAAAAGGGGGAAACTGAAGGTGTTCTTTTTGACTTAAGGTAGGTGCCTTGAGGGCAGAGTACTAATCCCCCACACACACCCATCAGCTCTGAGAATCAACAATGGCTACACTAATACTTCTTTCCAACATACCAGGTTTATATAAGAAGTAACTGAGGTCGACTTTTCTCCCACTGCCTACCTTGAAAACATTGTATTGGCTATGCACAATAAATCATAAGGGGATGCCTATGACTCATTCAAAGCAGTTCATGGAGATCTGTTGTGGACAAAAGCTCCATTCAGACATAGTTCCCGCCTGCAACACCTCCACCAAAGGTGAGAAGAGCAAACTGTAGCAACACCAGAAGCTGCAGGACAGACTTTCACTTGAATGAAATCTGCGTTAGTTATTGTAAGGTTTACAACAGGCAGAATTGGAAAATTTGAGGATTCACGTGAAAGACACAGCAGAGCAAAGAATGGAGTCCAGAAAGAACAGGGAAAATGTGTGGGAGAAGCTAAAAGTCTTCTCTGTGATGACCTCCCAAAGGCCTCTGACACCACCTAGGCACCTCCGTAGTTATTTCTTTAACAGTGTCTCTTGCAAGCTAGAATTCAAACTCCTAAAGATCTAATGCTGATTCTTCTTTTTTAAAAGAGAAGGCTTTTTTTAGATTTTATTTATTATTTTTTAATGTCTACATATGTATTGTCTGCATGTATGTAAGGGCACCCATGTCATGCAATGCCCACTGAGGTCAGAAGAGGTCATATTTTCCTGGAACTGGAGTTATGGACAGTTGTTAGCCACCATGTAGATACGGGGAATTGAACCCAGGTCTTCTTCAAGAGCAGCCAGTGCCCTTAACTGCAGAGCCAACTCTCCAGCCCCTAATTCTGATTTTTTCGTCTCCCTATTTCTTATACATAATACCACAATTGGCACAGGATTAACATTCAATGGTATCATGTTAATGAATGAAGTCTCCCTGTATACACCAACAGAGGAAAGCCCAGTTATGTGAACCAGGAGAATGGAAATAGAAGTGAAATGATGAATTTGGGGCTGGATGTGATGGCACATGCCTTTAATCCTAGCCCTCAAGATGCAGAGGTAAGGGGTTCGCTGTAAGTTTGAAGCCAGCCTGGTATACATAGCCAGTTATAGGCCAGCCAGGTGAGACACCTATCTCAAAAAAACAAACAAACAAAAAACAACAACAAAAAAAAAAACTTGGAGCCAGAGCCAGTTACCGTTAAAAATTCAAATCCAGTAATTAACAAATTAACAAGTTTAGATATAACAAGGAATGTGGTCTGTTTTCATCCAAAAAGTTAGACAGGCCGGGCGTGGTGGCGCATGCCTTTAATCCTAGCACTTGGGAGGCAGAGGCAGGTGGATTTTTTTTTTTCTTATTTATCGAGTGCTGACTTGTCTAGGTTTCAGGCTTTCAATTTTGTTTATATACTGGAAGTCTAACTCACTCTTCCCTTTCTGTTCTGAAGGTTCTCCAAAGAATCCACTTGGACACTCCCTCAGCAATTCCAGTTTGGGGAGGGGGACAGGTATGCCTGTACTCTGTGCTTCAGGTGGTTCTGGGAAGTCCCTGATCTAAGCTCTGTGCACTCAGGTCTCACAATGGCAACAGGCCCACCTTTAATACCACCTAGCAGGGTGACTCCACCCTGACAGCCACACAAGACAATGATTTAACTATCCAACAAACCAATGAAACAATTATCCAACAACCCAGAGATAGATCTATCCAACAATCCGCCTGTCTGAAGTACCCAGCTCCTACCTGTACTTCAGGTGATCCTGGGAAGTCCCTGATCTAAGCTCTGTGGACTCGTAAATAATACATTATTTATGTCACTATACACTTGATATTTTCTCTCCTAATATTTTCTAAGATCTATTTCTATGAGGTATAATTAGTTCTTTCTTTCTTTCTTCCTTTTTTTTTTTTTTTTTGTTGTTTTTTTTTTTTTTTTTTTTTTTTTTTTTTTTTTGATCTTTTTGAAACAGGGTCTCCCTGTAGCCCCAGCTGGCCTGGAACTCACTATGTAGACCAGGCTGGCCTTGAACTCCCAAAGATCCACCTGCCTTTGCCTTCTGAGTGCTGGGATTACAGGCGTGTGCCACCATGCCCATAGCTCATTCTTTTTAATGCATTGTGCAGTATGATCTACATTATGGGCCCATTCCCTATTCATGAGCATTTAAGGTTGCTTCCTTTACTGATACAATACTACCAACATAATCTTTGTGTGCACCTACACAAAAATATAGTGCATTCATCACATGTCACCTTAGCTAAACGGGAACTATACTCCCCAGAATGCCCATCATTGTTTTTGGTTCAGATTAGCTTTGAGAGTAATTTTTCCTAACATCTGAGGGCAGCAGCTGGGCTTGCAGCTACATAAGATCCCAAAGATCTCTACCACCTTCTCTACTTTCCAGACCAGACGCATGTGCTGCTCACAGCAAAGGGCACCAGTCTGACCTATGGGTTACTCCCATCATAGAGATGAATCCTTGGAAGTGGTAAGAGACCCATGAGGACACAAGGCTACCCTCGTGGGTTTCAGCTTGTCCTTACCCTTCTCCATTTTTCACATCTATCGTGTCTTCCTGACTGCTTCACCTGCTGACTGAACAGACCCCACCTTAGTTGCTTAAAACTAATCCTTATAACCAAGCCTGTATTCTATAACAAACCTAGTGCTTCAGTTTCTGCTGACCAAACCCTTGCCTAGTACACCAAGAATTAGAGAAATTAGCCCTAAACTGCTGTCTACTCCCATCACCTCCCTCTCTCCTCCTCCCTTTGAAGGTTCCGCTGGAGAATGGCTGCCGTAGCCCTAGGAAAGGAAAATTGTCCACACCAGAGTAAGATCACTTCCTACCTCCCTGATTGACTTTTCTTTACCTCTTTTTTTTTTTTCTATGTGTATGAATGTACTGTCTGCATGTAGGTTTTTGTACCCTTGTTGTGCAATGCCGCGGAGGTCAAAAGGGGGGGTCGGATTCCCCTGGAACTGGAGTTCTACTGGAATTGGAGTTACAGATGGTTCTCAGCCGCCATGTGGGTGCTGGGGATCGAACCCGGGTCCTCTGCAAGAGCAGT
>VZQC01010255.1:159232-269495 GCA_009823505.1 Rhizomys pruinosus
GGTTCGATCCCCAGCACCCACATGGCGGCCGAGAACCGTCTGAAACTCCAATTCCAGGAGAACTCCAGTTCCAGGGGAATCCGAGACCCTCTTCTGACCTCCGCGGCACTGCACGACACGGGTGCACAAACCTGCATGCAGACAGTACATTGATACACATACAGAAATAAATAAAATTTAAAAAAAAAAATTTTTTTTTAAAAAAAGAGAGATGAAGTTGGAGAAGAGGAAAAAAAAAAGTCTGAAAAGGTTGAAAACTTTTCCACACAACTTTTATCAAATAAAGATTATAAAACAAATTATGAGAAATGATTTTTTCAAGCGCAAGACTTGATATACCAGGAAATGGAACAGATAGAAGGTCAGCATTATTGTTGCACGAAGACCATATTTCCACACATGTCATGAAAAGGAACATATTATATGTACTGTTTTGTACTCAGAAGTTTTCTTGAATAAGAGATATTTAAATATAAAAAAAAAAAAGAAAAGGAACATATTTTCGTGTGGCTGCAGCAGTTAACTTTTAGAGTAATGAACTAATTGAGTATGATAGTGTCCAGGTTTACCTCCTGTCTAACAGGCAAATCTAAACAAGAAAGGAGCTGCAGACCACTGTAAATATTACTCCTTGTTTCCATTAAAATATCCCAATTAAAAATGACCAAGTCTTTTTATTTTCTTACATGATAAAGAGTCCGGAGGAAGATCAGTTGCAGAGCTGATTACTTCAGTGGCTCCCTGACTTGGTTTTGGCCCCAGAATTTATCCATCTTCCTGCCTTATCACAAAGGAATCAACTAATCTTCTCCTGATTACAAACTGTTAGAGAATCACATCCTCATCCACCACTGTCCAATATATGTGTATCTTTTTAAGAACTGAGATGCACAGAAACTCTTTCTCATCTCCTTGACTAGAACTAGACACTCTTTTAACAGAAAAATGAGATAGAACTCCAGGGTCAGCTTAGAACAGGTGGTGTTGACAAAGTCCCAGGACTGGACCAAAGAACAAAGTTCTGTTTTGGTTAACCACTCACAGGGCAAGTATGACTCAGTAAAACACCAAAATCCTATCAGAACCTCCCAGGTCCAAAATGGAAAACTTACATAATTTTATCAAGTTTAATGCATTGCTCCTTGAGTAAAACATTAGACAGATTTATGCTAGTAATCACAGCTTGTTCTAAATGAGCACTATGACACGTTTTTCCAGATAACATTCTCAAAAAATATCAGCAAATAGTGAAAGAGAAGCTAAATTAATTGTGGAGAAAATATATAAGCAAGTTCCAAAGGATGGGATTGTAAAAGCCAGGAGTGTTGGATACCCACATGGAAAGTTTTCCAGACAGCTGGGAAGTTGCTCATAGGAACCTGCGACAAGAGTAACACCATGCAAGCTCAAGCCAGACAAAATCTCAGCATGGAAATGGGGAAGTAGGTAGGAAGCCCCAACCTTAGCTGAGGAATTATGGGCAACAGATAACTCCTAGGAGAGGGAGTGTTTAAGGTGCAACACTAGATGGTTAACCAGACTCCAGTAGGTGGACCCACACTGAAAGGCATTTAAGCACAAACTTGACTCCATAGGCCTTAATATATATGATAGAGTGTATATGAAACCTGGCTTGGTGGTTATAAGCCAGGTACAGATAGGGAATCGGATCTAAAATTGATCAAAATGTATTACATGAAATTAACAAAAACTCAATTAAAAAATTTAAACACCATAGTTCTAGTAGATCTGCCAAGCAGAGTGTCCACTACAGGGTGGGCATATGGCTTAGAAGACTGGAACAAGGACATTTCAGTTCCCTAACCACAATACTAGATGTTAACCTTAACCCAGGCAAGGACCCTACCTCTATGAGAATCTTCTTCTTTACTAAAGCTTAATTCCATTTGTTTATATTCCAAACATTGTTTGTTTAGCCATTTATCTACTACTAGAGATTTGTGCTGCTTCCAATTCTTGACAAATTGTGAACAATTTTGCTACAAAATGGATGTATACTTTCTTGAAGCTACCACTTTTGAATCTTTTATATATTCAGAAGTAGAATTAATAATTCATATAGTAATTCTATTTTTAGTGTCTTGAGGAATCACCAAACCATTCCACAGTGACTTTCTTAAGTTCCAAGTTTCCCACATCCTCATCAACATTTATTATCTCCTTCCTTCCTTCCTTCCTTCCTTCCTTCCTCTTTTCTCTCTCTTTTTCTTTTTCTTTCTTTTCTTTCTTTCTTTCTTTCTTTTCTTTCCTTTGTTTCTTTCTTTCTTTCAAGAAAGAAAATCTAAAAATTTCAACAATATAATGAATCTATAGATTGTTTTAGTAGCAGTGACATTTTCACAGTACTAAAGCTTCTGGGCAGGTCTCTGTGAGTTGAAGGCCAGCCTGGTCTCCAGAGTGAGTTTCAGGCCAGCTGGAGCTACAGGGAGACCCTGTCTCAAAAAGACCAAAAATAAATAAATAATAATTAATAATTAATTAATTAATTAATTAAAAAATAAAAGATTTATTCTACGTGTGTTTTGCCTATGTATGTATGTATGTATGTATGTATGTATGTATGTATGTATGTAAACCATATGCTGGTACCTGCAGGCAATCAGAAGAGAGCACTGGATCCCCTGAAACTGGAGTAACAGATGACTGTAAGAACAGCAAGTTCTGCAGGGCGTGTTGGCACACGCTTTTAATCCCAGCACTTGGGAGGCAGAGGCAGGTGGATCTCTGTGAGTTCAAGGCCAGCCTGGTCTACAGAGCAAACTCCAGGCCAGCTGGGACTAAATGGAGACCCTGTTTCAAAAAAACCAAAAAAAAAAAAAAAAAAGAACAAGTTCCCTTAACTACTGAGCCATCTTTCCAGCCCCAATTTTGTTTTGTTCTGTGACAGGTTTTTGCTGTTACTCAGGCTGCCCTTGAACTCATGATTCTCCTGCCTCCAAGAATAGGATTGTTTTTCTAAATTTCCTTCTCATTCTCACTGTTAGGACTATAGAAACACAACTAAATTTTATATCCTGCAACTTTGCTGAATTCATTTAGTCTAAAAAGGCTTTTTATTGGAATCATTGGGGTTTCTTGTATATAAGTTCATGTTATCTCAGATCATTTATTCCTTTTTTTAATTTTTATTTCTTTATTTTTTAAGGGATTCTACAATATAAAAGCACAGTTGTTTTCAGATCACATTAACATTGCCCCTCAGTTTGCCATACAATTAGGTAATTGGTTCTAGCATCCGCAGATGAGGGATACCATTCATCATTTGTTTTTCTGAGACTGTGTTACTTCACTCAGCATAATATCTTCTAGCTCCAGCCATTTACCTGCAAAGTTTATGATGTCATCTTTCTTTACCACTGCATAGAACTCCACTGTGTAGATGTACCACATTTTCTCTATCCACTCATCAGTTGAGGGGCACTTGGGTTGGTTTCAGCACCTTGCTATTGTGAAAAGAGCTGAAATAAACGTGGCTGTGTATGTATCTCTATGGTAAGATGAGTCTTGTGGGTACATATGTAGGAGTGGTATGGCTAGATCAGGTGGCAAGTTCATTCCAAGTCTTCCAAGGATTCTCCACACTGCTTTCCATAGTGGCTATATCAGTTTACATTCCCACTAGCAGTGGATGAGTGCTCCCCTTTCCCCACAACCTCTCCAGCACTTGGTATCCTTTGTTTTCTTGATCCTAGCCAGTCTTATTGGAGTGAGATGATATCTTAAAGTGGTTTTAATTTGCATTTCCTTAATTATTAGTGATGTTGAACACTTTTTAAGATGTTTCTCAGCCATATCTAATTCCTCACTTGTGAAGTCTCTGTTCAGCTCTTTGTTCCATCTTTTGAGTGGGTCATTTATTTTCTTTCTTCTTTGTTTTTTGACTAGTTTATATATTCTGCAAATCAATGCTTTGTCAGATGTATCTGCAGTGAAGGTTTCCTCCCACTCTGTGGGATTTCTCTTCACTTCCTTGATTGTTTCTTTTGATGTACAGAAGCTTTTGACTTTAATGAGGTCCCTTTGTCAATTGTTGACCTTAATTCTTTCACAGCTGCTATCTGATTTAGGAAGTCTTTTCCTACACCTATGTCTTGTAGGCTGCTGCCAACTTTTTCTTTTATTGCCTTCAGGGTTTGGGGTTTCATGTTGACATCTTTGATCCATCTGGAGTTGACTTTTGTACAGGGCAAGAGGTAGGAGTTAAATTTCATTCTTCTAGAAGTGGTGATCCAGTTTTGCCAACACCACTTGCTGAAGATGCTGTCTTTTCTCCATTGTGTCTTCTTGGCCCCCTTGTCAAATATGTGGTGGCTGAAATTGTATGTGCTCAAGTTTGAATCTTCAGTTTTGTTCCATTGGTCAACAGGTCTGTTTTTGTGCCAGTACCAAGCTGTTTTTATGACTATAGCCCTGTAGTAGAGTTTGAAGTCTGGTATAGAGATCCCCCCTGTATTGCTCTTTTCACTCAGGTTGTTTTGGCTATTTGGGGTCTTTTGTTTTTCCATATGAAATTAAGGACTTTTTTTCCAAGCCTGTGAAGAAACTCTTGGGGATTTTAATTGGGATTTTATTAAATCTGTACAAGAGTTTGGGTAGAATGCACATTTTTACTATATTAATTTTCCCAATCCATGAGCATGGGAGGTCTTTCCATCTTCTGATATCTTCTTCAATTTCCTTCTTCAGGGGTTTAAAGTTTTTTTGTAGAGATCTTTGGTGTCTTTGGTTAGGTTTGTTCCTAGGTATTTTATTGTTTTTGAGGCTATTGTGAGTGGGAAGGTCTCACTGAATTCCTTCTTCAGTTGCTTGTTGTTGGGTAAAGAAAGGCTACCGATTTTTCTACATTAATTTTGTATCCTGCCATTTTGCTGAAACTCTTAATCATTTTCTAGGAGTTTTCTGGTGGAGTTTTTAGCATCCCTTAGGTAAACAATCATATCATCAGCAAAAAAGGATAGCTTGACTTCTTCTTTTCCAATTAGTACTCCTTTAATTTCCTTGTCTTGCCTTATTGCTCTAGCAAGTGTTTCAAGCACTATATTGAAGAGGAGTAGTGACAGGGGGCAGCCTTTCCAAGTTCCTACCTTTAAAGTGAATGAATGCATCTGTCATTTCTCCATTTAGGATGATATTGGCTGTGGGTTTCCTGTATATGGCTTTGATTACATTGAGGAATGATCACTCCAATCCAATTCCCTCTAGGACTTTAAGCATGAAGGGATGCTGGATTTTGTCGAAGGCTTTTTCTGCATCAATTGAGATGATCATGTGGTTTTTGTCTTTCAGTCCATTTATATGTTCGATTATATTTATTGATTTTTTTATATTGAACCATCCCTGCATCTCTGGTATGAATCCAACTTGGTCATGATGGATGATCTTCTTGATGTGGGTCTGTATGCAGTTTGCAAGTATTTTATTGAAAATTTTTGCATCTGTGTTCATTAGTGAGATGGGTCTATAGTTCTCTTTTTGGGTTGTATCTTTGCCTGGTTTTGGTATTAGAGTGATGCTGGCTTCATAGAAGGAATTTGGGAGATTTCCCTCTGCTTGAACATCCTTAATCCAAATCTCAAACTCAAATTCTAAAATGCAGATTTGGGGTACAGCTGAGGCCTAGAGCACTTGCTAAGCAAGTGTGAGGTTCATTGCAAATGCACATACAGAGCAAACACACAATTTGCAAATGCTCCAAAATTTGAAATATTTTGTGTACAAGCATAATGCCTCAAGTAAAAAAAAATTCTACAAAACACAGATGCACTAAAATTACTATATCTAATGGTTAATCTTCATTTTCAACTTGATCAGATTAACAAGCCCTCGGGGCTGGAGAGACAGCTCAGAGGTTAAGAACACTGGCTGTTCTTGCAGAGAATCCAGGTCCAATTCCCACACCTACATGGCAGCTAACAACCATCTGTAACTGTAGTCAGTTCCGGGAATCCAACACCCTCTTCTGACACATAAAGTCAAAATAATAAATAATTTTTTTTTAAAGAAACACCTCAGTCAGTCAATCATGAGATGCACTTTGGGGTGTATTTATGAGAGCATTTTCAGAGAGGATTAAACAAGAAAAAGTTGCCCTAAATGTGGGCAGCAACATTCAAAGTGCTAAGATCCTAGATTAAATAAAGGGGAAAGTCAGATGAGCACTGGCTTCCTGCTTCCTGATCTGCCAAGATGGGAGTACACAGCATCCCATCTGCCACCAGCAGGCCTTTCCTGCCGTAATGGACTGTAGTAACTGGACAGGGAGCCAAATAAATCCTTCCTCCAGGGCCAATGAGATGGCTCAGTGGGTGAAGGCACTGGTTGTGCAAGCCTGGCAACCTGAATTTGAGCCCCAGGATCTGCATGAAGGTAGAAGAGAGAACGGAGACCACAAAGTTGTCCTTCGGCCTCCTCACAGACTCTACCATGCATGCCCACAAACATAATAATAGTAATAAATAAATTAAAATGTTAGATAATAATAATAAATATTTCCTCCCTGAAGTTGCTTCTTAGCAACAATGTAGAGTGTACATAATGAATTGCATGTTTAGACTTGGGTCCAATTCCCAAGACAACTCATTATGGATATGCAAATCTCCTAAACTTTAAAAAAATCTGAACTCTAAAATACTTCTGGACCCAAACAGTTTGAATGTCAGAATATTCCCAGATAAGATTAAATGTGAGTCCACTACTGAATTATCCTCCTTAAAGTTGTGGGCATCATCCAATATATTAAGAGACTGATACAGGGGCTGGAGAGATGGCCTAGCGGTTAAGAGCGCCGACCGCTCTTACAGAGGACCCAGGTTCTATCCCCGGCACCCACATGGCGGCCTAGAGCCGTCTGAAACTCCAATTCCAGGAGAACTCCAGCTCCAGGGGAATCCGAGACCCTCTTCTGACCTCCGCGGCATTGCACGACACGGGTGCACAGACCTGCNCACTACCTGCCCTTATTAAGTGCGATGCACTCTTCTGTTTTCTATTCTATTTTATCCTTTCAAATGCTGTTTGTGACCCACTAAATTCATTGCACCTCCCACTAAACTAATTTCAGAACCCACTAGTGGGTTCAAAATTGTAACTGTTTAAAAAAAAAAAAAAAGAGACTGATACAGCAAACACAGAAGAATTTGTCCTTTCTGCCTGAGTTCTTGAGGTAAGACACTGGTCTTTTGCCTTCAGCCTGACACATAATTGGCAACCATTGTTTTTAGGCCTTAGATTTGCACTGAAATATACCACATAGCTTTCCTGTAGCTCCAGCTTACAGATGGCAGATCATGGGACTTTATAACTATGTAATTTCATTCCTTATAAGAAATCAACGCACGACACGGGTGCACAAACCTGCATGCAGACAGTACATTCATACACATATAAAATAAATAAACTTTTTTAAAAAATTAAAAAAAAAAGAAATCAATGATAGATGATTGATAGATGGATAGATAGACAGATAGATCTAGATGATAAATAGATAGAAAAATTGGTTTGTTTCTCTAAAGAACTTTGATACATATAAAAGCAATCTGGTCCTGAGCTGTTTGTTTGTTGTTTGTTTGCTTGTTTTGCCTGAGACAGGGTCACACTTAGCTCAGTGTAGCCTCAAAATTGCTATGTAGCCAAGATTATCCTTTAATTCCTGCTCTGCTTGCTTGAACAGCTCAAGTGGTGGGACAGCCACACATGGTCTGTTAGGATGTCTTATATTACTGACTTGATACCTGTACTAAATACAGGTTAGTTTAGATTTTTTTAATGTATTTTTCTCATTTTAAAGATTTATTTGTGTGTGTGAGTGAGTGTGAGTGTGTGTGTGTGTGTGTGTGTGTATGCCACATGTGTGTGGTTACCTGCAGAGACCATTAAAGTGTGTTGGATTCCCTGGGGCTAGAGTTACAGGCAGTTGTGAGCTGCTGTATCTAGGTGCCAGAACTTAACTCAGGTTCTCTGGAAGAGCTCTAAGTGTTTTTAACTGCTGAGCCATCTCTCTAGCCACTGAATTTTCTACTTCTTTATTAAAAGTTTTTGGGCTTTTTTGTTTGTTTTGCTTTGGGTCTTTTCGAGACAGGGTCTCCCTGTAGCCCCAGCAGGCCTGGAACTCACTCTGTGGTCCAGGCTGACCTTGAACTCACAAAGATCCACCTGCCTCTGCCTCCCCAGTGCTAGGATTAAAGGCACACTCCACCATGCCCGGCTTATTAAAAGGTTTTCTTTTATTTATTATTATTTTTTTAATTTTATTTATTTCTGTATGTGTATGAATGTACTGTCAGCATGCAAGTTTGTGCACCCGTGTCGTGCAATGCCGCGGAGGTCAGATTCCCCTGGAACTGGAGTTCTCCTGGAATTGGAGTTTCAGACGGTTCTCGGCCGCCATTTGGGTGCTGGGGATCGAACCCGGGTCCTCTGTAAGAGCGGTCAGCGCTCTTAACCGCTAGGCCATCTCTCCAGCCCCTTATTTATTATTTTTTATGTGTACGAGTGTACTGTCTGCATGCAGGTTGGTGCACCCATGTGGCACAATGCCGTGGAGGTCAGAAGAAGGTGTCGGATTCCCCTGGAACTGGAGTTAAAGACGGTTCTTAGCCACCATGTGGGTGCTGAGAATCGAACCCGGGTCCTCTGCAAAAGCAGTCAGCGCTCTTAACCACTGAGCCATCTCTCCAGGCCCTTATTAAAAGCTTTTGTAGGTTGTATATTTCAACTAGGTTATCTAATTTGGTGAAGTCTAATTGTTTATAATACTCACTTTGTTTTGTCATGTCAATTGCAATGTCCATTCAGTTCTTGTTTTGGTTACTTGGGTACACTCTTTTTTTTCCTTAGTCAATCTACTTCAAAGACTTCTCAACTTTGTCTTTTTATTGTATTTTTATTTTATGTGTATAAATATATTCCCTGCATGTATGTAAGTGCACCTGTGTCATACTGTACAAGTAGAGATCAGAGAGGGCATCAGATCCCCTAGAACTGGACTTACAAATGGCTGTTAGCCACCATGTAGGTGCTGGGAATTGAGCCCTGGTCTTCTGCAGAACAGCCAGCGCTCCTTACTGCTGAGTCTTTTCTCCAGCCCCAGCTTTGTCTTTTCAAAGAACCAACTCTTAGTTTTGCTGATTTTTCTCTATTCTTTCACTAACCTTCGTTTGCCTATCTCTTCTTTGATTTTTATTATAATTCTCATCCTTCTGCTAGCTTTGGGCATCATTTGGTGGAAGGAAGGAAACACTTCCACAATTTGCACACACACAAACGTGTGTGTTTGCACTAAATTTAATATTTTTATAAATGTAAAAAAAGTACTAATATGGAGGGAGTACAGAAAGGAAATAGGAATAGAAGGGACATTTCTGTAAATATATATTTTATGTAGTTTTTACTTGGGAACCACTGTGAATGTCTTATATAATTAGAAATCAAGAATATAACAGAAAAGAGCAATTATTAAAAATTAAATATTGTTAATAATTGCTCTTTTCTGTTATATTCTTGATTTCTAATTATATAAGACATTCACAGTGGTTCCCAAGTAAAAACTACATTAAAAATTAAATATTGTGGGCTGGAGAGATGGCCTAGCGGTTAAGAGCGCCGACCGCTCTTACAGAGGACCCGGGTTCGATCCCCAGCACCCACATGGCGGCCGAGAACCATCTAAAACTCCAATTCCAGGAGAACTCCAGTTCCAGGGGAATCCGAGACCCTCTTCTGACCTCCGCGGCGTTGCACGACACGGGTGCACAGACTTGCATGCAGACAGTACATTCATACACATACAATAAATAAATAAAATTAATAAAAAAAAATTAAAAAAAAAATTAAATATTGTGATAGATATGTAGCTCAGAGGTAGAGCACTTACTACTTGCCTACATCCATAAAACCCTGGGTTCAATCCCCAGTACTACAAAATAAACTAAATAAATAAAGGCCAAATATACAGATAGAAACTTCTAATCCCGGCACTCAGGACACAGAAGCAGGAGGATTCTGCATTTAATGCCAGGTATGTACATAGCTCAGTAGTAGATTACTTGCTTAGTATATGTGAGTTTCTGCCTTCAATCACTAGCAAAAGGAAATAAATAACTTCAGCATATAACTATATGTCAAGATAGTGGCTTAGAAATACACACACAAAAGTAGTTCAAGTGATTATAAAATACTGTATTTTGACAATAAGTTCTTAGTGGGTTAAACTTTTAAACAATAGCTAAAAATTTACCAAATAAATTATAAACTACTGAATATTAGTAGTAGTGGTGGGGTGGTATATGGAAAGTTCTATGGATATATTACAATATAATGTAATTTTTTCAGTTAATTTCCTTGGTGTCCACTTTTCAGCAAAATGGAACAATTTAAAATTAGAGAAGATCCTGTATTTTAAATTTGAGTTGGAAATCTTAATATAAACTAATAGATTTTCTTTTTCAAAAATAATTCTTGGGGTTATAGAGATGGCTCAGTGGTTAAGAGCACTGGTTGCTCTTGCAGAGGACCTGGGTTGGTTCCCAGCACCCACATGGTGGCTAACAACTGTCCATAACTTCAGTTCTGTGAGATCCAATGCCTTCTTTTGGCCTCTGTGGGCATTGCATACATGTGATACACTTACATGCAGGTAAAATCAATTGATTGATTGACTAAATAATTAATTAATTCTTAGCTTTGACCACTAAAAGTTTTATAAAGAGTAATGGGTCAGAAGAGATGACTCAGTGGGTAAAGCACCTGAGTTCGGTCTTCCGCAGACACACTTGTGACTCCACAGGTAGAAGATGGGAGCCAAGATAGGCAGATTCTGGGAGCTCACTGGCCAGCCAGTCTACAAAAAAGGTCTAGTGAGAGACACTGCATCATAAAGCAAGGTGGAGAGAAACACTGGACACTGACCTCTAGCTTGTGCGCACACACACACACACACACACACAGGTGAGTGCATCTGCACACAGATAGGCACACATTTATACATACATGTGCATGCACATGTGAACACACACAGGTGAGTGCATCTGCACACAGATGGGCACACACTTATACATACACACAGGTGAGTGCATCTGCACACAGATGGGCACACACTTATACATACACGTGCATGCACACACACACTCATACACAGGTGAGGGCATCTGCACACAGATGGGCACACACTTATACATACACGTGCATGCACACATGCACACACACAGGTGAGTGCATCTGCACACAGATGGGCACACATTTATACATACATGTGCATGCACACACACACATACACAGGTGAGTGCATCTGCACACAGATGGGCACACACTTATATATACACATGCATGCACACACACAGGTGAGTGCACCAGCACACAGATGGGCACACACTTAAACATACACATGCATGCACACACACACACACACACACACACCACAGGTGAGTGCATCTGCACACAGATGGGCACACACTTATACATACACGTGCATGCATACATGCACACACACAGTTGAGTGCATCAGCACACAGATGGGCACACACTTATACATACACGTGCAGGCACAAACACACACATACACAGGTGAGTGTGTCTGCACACAGATGGGCACACACTTATACATACACGCGCAGGCACAAACACACACATACACAGGTGAGTGCATCTGCACACAGATGGGCACACACTTATATATACACATGCATGCACACATGCACACACACAGGTGAGTGCATCTGCACACAGATGGGCGCACACTTATACATACACATGCATGCACACATGCACACACACAGGTGAGTGCATCTGCACACAGATGGGCACACACTTATATATACACATGCATGCACACACACAGGTGAGTGCATCTGCACACAGATGGGCGCACACTTATACATACACATGCATGCACACATGCACACACACAGGTGAGTGCATCTGCACACAGATGGACACACACTTATACATACATGTGCATGCACACACGCATATACACACAGGTGTGCATTGGCACACAGATTGGCACACACACGTACATACATGAACATGCACCCACAATGCCCAGGTTGTGCTTTATAAATACAATTTACCACCAGAGAAACCAGAACTGCAGATAAATGACAACTCCAAGGCTGAAGCAGGCAATGTAAAGAAACCTTGAGCAAGTCATCCTGAGAAATAGCATACTAAAAATGAAGAAAAACATCAAATGGCCATTTGGGGCTAACTTCAATGGCCTTCAACTAATCCAAGATGCAATAAGCATCAAGCAGACAAATAACTGTGATAGATTACAACACTAAATTATTATTCTTTTTAAAAAGCCAGCTATGAAGGCACAAGCCTATAATCCCCAGACTTGAGAAGTGGAAGCAGGAAGATCAGGAGTTCAAAGTAATCCTTGGTTATTTGAGACTCTCAATAAACAACAACAACAACAACAACAATAAAAGAGACAATAAATATAAGAAAAATAGTATAAAACCAAACTCGACAGCTAGATAGATGCTTATCATGTGATCTATTTTTTCATGTATTTGAAATTTTCCACAAAAACTAGTGAAACAAAACTTACCAAAGAAAGCAAACAAAACCAACCTTTTTTTTTTCTGTATGTGTATGAATGTACTGTCTGCATGCAAGTCTGTGCACCCGTGTCGTGCAATGCCGTGGAGGTCAGAAGAGGGTTTCGTATTCCCCTGGAACTGGAGTTCTCCTGGAATTGGAGTTTCAGACGGTTCTCGGCTGCCAAGTGAGTGCTGGAGATGGAACCTGGGTCCTCTGTAGGAGCGGTCGGCGCTCTTAACCGCTAGGCCATCTCTCCAGCCCCACAAAACCAACTTTTTACACGGAAAAGTATCAGAGAGTAGGCATTCACTATGTACTTTCAAATCTGCTATTAACCTGACTCTAGGGGTCTAGGCCTCGACTTCTTTATTGATAGAATGAGGGAGTAGTTTTTGACTACTAAAGATGTTTCTAACATACAGTGATTCTGTTATTCTGAAATTCCCATCTCTGGATCCTTTTCAAAAGTCCTTTCCGAGCTAAGAAACTGTAAGCAAGACAGGACTTTCCTCTAACTCTTCCAAGAATGCTTTCTTGGACTATATAACTCACACATCTCACTTTTTACTTTTTCATGCATAGAAAGCACAAGAACTAGTTCCTATATATCATAATCATTCAACACTTGTTGTATTCTATGTATCTACTTCTGTTACATACTGTCCATGTCAGTATTATACATCTAAAACTGTAAACCAGGACACTATCAACCCAGTATATGGGTGTTCACTTTAATCACACTGATGACTTAGCATATTTTCAACATGTAGTAAATGTATAATACCATAATGTTATTGTATAAATAGTGAATTTTTTTTCGAGACAGAGTGTCCCTTTAGTCCCAGATGGCCTGGAGCTCACTATGTAGACCAGGCTGTCCTTGAACTCACAGAGATCTGCCTGCCTCTGCCCCACAAGTGCTGGGATTAAAGCTGTGCACCACCACAACCAGCCTAAGATGGTTCTTAGCTGCTATGTGGGTGTTGGGAATCGAACCTGAGTTCTCTGCAAGAGCGGTCAGTGCTCTTAACCACTGAGCCATCTTTTTTTTTTTTTAATTTTTGTATGTGTATGAGCGTACTGTCTGCATGTAGGTCTGTGCACCCGGGTCGTGCAATGCCGCGGAGGTCAGAAGAGGGTCTCGGATTCCCCTGGAACTGGAGTTCTCCTGGAATTGGAGTTACAGACGGTTCTCAGCCGCCATGCGGGTGCTGGGGATTGAACCCGGGTCCTCTGCAAGAGCAATCGGTGCTCTTAACCTCTAGGTCATCTCTCCAGCCCCCACTGAGCCATCTTTCCAGCCCATAAATAGTGAACATTTTTTTGTTGTTTTCAAAGGTACTTTGTTTCAATATGCCACATTTATTTTATTTTATTTATTTCTGTATGTTTTTTTTTTACCGTCTACATGAGGTTTGTGCACCCGTGTCGTGCAATGCCACAGAGGTCAGAAAGCGGCGGTCGGATTCCCCTGGAACTGGAGTTTTCCTGCAAATTGGAGTTTCGGACGGTTCTCAGCTGCCACTGTGTGCTGGGAATCAACCCGGGTCCTCTGCAAGAGCGTTGGCGCTCTAACGCGCTAGGATCTCTCCAGCCCTAATTTCACATTTTAATGAATAATGAAGACGTGACTTTTTTACTTGGCCTCACATGTGCGCTGGTTTTTAAATAATTCATTATTATACCAGCTGTCAGGATTACTGGTCTCTCCATTCCTTTGGGGTGACTCTGCCAACAGGGGACAGGTTCCATTCTATTCCAACTTGTGTTGCCATATATGTCCATGTAGAAATACAGAAAACAGCTCCACTTGCTTGTATAGCATTATCGTATTTGTTATGGAAATCAGGTGTTCGTTTCTGGTGGCTCTGCCTTGCCATTGTTTGCAGAATGCTTTGAAGTTGGAGATGGCTTACTGTGGTTTTTGGCCAAGGGAAACATAGCAGAGATGAAGATGGAACTACAGCAATCCCAGCTCCTGTTTCGGTGCAAAAGAGCTCTGGCTACCCTTGCAAAGACTCCTGAAAAACAAAATGGCTTTCAGCTGGGATCCGGAATAAATAGTGAACTTTTAAAGCAACGTATTGCAGCTACCCTATTGTCTACAAGCAAAATTTTTTTTTAAAAATCTATATTTGGGTTTTTTATATTTTCCTCCTGTCCAACATTATGAGTTATAATTTGGTGGATTATGTTTCTAGGGATAAAGGGTTTTCCTTATGTAACATGTAAAAGAGGCTTAATTCCACAAATTCTCTTTTCCCCTCACTAATAAGGGCAATGATCCTTTCTTGTGTGAAGAATATAAACTCTTCTGATTTTCAAATTTTGCCTATAAATTATTTACCTACTTGCTAGATCATATTAAATTGCATTTCCTTTTGCAATCATCTTCAAGATCTGCAGGCTTATCATTCAAATATATCACATAAAAAGGAGGGTCAGTTGATATGCAAGGCTATTGGAAGCAATCAGATAGTTATTAAACTGTATACTTGAGGCAATTTAAAATTAATGCCGGGGCTGGAGAGATGGCCTAGCGGTGTAAGACGCGACCGCTCTTACAGAGGACCGGGTGCGTCCCCAGCACCCACATGGCGGCCGAGAGCCGCTGAAGCTCCATTTCCAGGAGAACTCCAGCTCCAGGGGAATCCGAGACCCTCTTTCTGACCTCCGCGGCATTGCACTACAGGGTGCACAGACCTGCATGCAGACAGTACATTCATAACACATACAGAAATAAATAAAAAAAAATTTTAAATTAATGCCATCATATGCTGCTTTTGAGAGGTGTTTAGGGTGTGAGTTGTGGTATGGGGGGGGGAGGGAACACAGGATGCGGGTCCCAAGGAGGCCAGAGACACAGATCCCTCAGGGAGAAGTATAAGCAGTTGGTAAGCCGGGACGTGGTGGCGGACGCCTTTAATCCAGCACTTGGGAGGCAGAGGCAGTGGATCTTGTGAGTGTCAAGGCCAGCCTGGCTAAGAGAGATAGTTTCCAGGAGCTGGCTACAGGGAGACCGGTCTCGAAAAGACCAAAGAAAAAAAAAAAAAAAAAAAAGCAGTTGTGAACCACCTGCTATATTGCTAGGAATTAAACTCCAGTCCTCTGGAAAAGCAACAAGTGCTTTCAACCACTGAGTCATCTCTCCAGCCCCATTCATATGCTTCTTAAGATTTTGTCCTTTGGGTAACTTCTAAAAATCAGGTAGTAGGGACTGGAGATGGTGGGGGAGGGGGCAAGGGGAAAAGCACTGGCTGCTCTTGCAGAGGACCCAGGTTGGATTCCCAGCACCCACATGACAGCTAACAACTATCCATAACTCCAATTCTAGGGGAATCTAATGCCCTCTTCTGACCTCCACAGATATGCAGGACATGGGTACCCAGGCAATACACCCATACACATAAAATAAAAATAAATAAAATATTTTTTAAAAGTTAAAAAAATCAGGTAGTAACTACACAAAACTTATGCAGATTTCTTTTCTTTGAAGGAAGAGGTAATTAGTAAGGAATACTTTTCAATGTTTGACCAATTCCAACTGAGACCCTCCTGTTCACTAATATGTAAAATTTCCCTAATCCATCCTCTCGATTCTAGGATGACCTTGTCTAAGAATATTTTGACAATGCAGATAGCTTCAATTCCAAACCTACTACACAACATTGGAAAAATCTTTGTTTCTGAAACAGTGGGAACATCGATTTCCATCTTAAGTTTCAAAAAAGTGCCTCCTCCTACTGCAAATGATCTCACAAAACTATGCTGCTCTGGAGACATAACCTCTTTGACTCAAAGTCTTCTGTATCACACGGAAACTCCTCTGCTTGCATTCTTTTTGGGGTTTTTTTGTTTGTTTGTTTTTAATTTTTTATTTTTTATGTGTATGAATATACTGTCTGCATGTAGGCCTGTGCACCGGTGTTATGCAATGCCGCGGAGGTCAGAAGAGGGTGTCGGATTCCCCTGGAACTGGAGTTAAAGACGGTTCTCAGCCGCCATGTGGGTGCCGGGGATCAAACCCGGGTCCTCTGCTAGAACAGTTGGCGCTTTTAACCGCTAGGCCATCTCTCCAGCCCTCCTCTGCTTGCATTCTGTACATCTCAGTGCAGATTAAATGAAATAGTGGCCATAAGGTCCTTAACATCTTGTAGAAGCTAGCAGCTCCCTGTTCTTCATAAGCACTCTCTGTACCTCTTGAAGTCTCTGGAAAAAGAACACTTATGCTAAACATTTGTTGAATATGACAATGAGGAAAACGAGTTATTCCGTACCTGTGAACAAACAGAACTTCTCCCTTAACATGGTACTATTTAACTTGTGGAGGACTTTTACGGAATGTCAAGCTATTGAATGCCCAACATAGAATTTTATAACCAGTCCATGCAATTTTGAAATTTTAACAGGAGGAGAGTTAATAAAAGGAAGACCCATTTATTCAGATGAATCAAAGATGAATCTGCGATGTAATCATGTTTTATTTGTACAGGGTCATTCACCCTAAAATCAAAGCACTCACTACTATCTCATTAACCCTTGCAACACCCTCAGGAGGCAGGTGGATGACAAGATGATCCTTTTGTTACAGAAGGAGAGAGCCTGAGGCCCAGGACACTGAAGGGACTTGTCGGAGGCCACATCAAGTGAGTGTGTAATGGAGCAAGAAAGGAAACTAAAATTTAGTCTCCATCCTCACTGAACTTTTATATTTTACCATTGGGTTGCTAAGCATCTCAACTGCTTTTCTTCAAAATGGATTTTAAAATAATTTCTTCTTGGGGCTGGAGAGATGGCCTATCAGTTAAGAGCTCTGACTGCTCTTGCAGAGGACCCGGGGATCGATCCCCAGCACCCACATGGCGGCTGAGAACTGTCTTTGACTCCAGTCCCAGGGGAATCCGACGCCCTCTTCTGACCTCCACAGCATTGCACGACACGGGTGTACAGACCTACTTGCAGACAGTACATTCACATGCATAAAAAATAAATTTAAAAAATGAGAAAAAAAATAACTTTTTTTTTTTTGGTCTTTTCGAGACAGGGTCTCCCTGTAGCTCCAACTGTCCTGGAACTCACTCTGTAGACCAGGCTGGCCCTGAACTCACAAAGATCCCCTTGCCTCTGCCTCCCAAGTGCTAGGATTAAAGGCATTCACCACCACGCCCGGTTTAAAATAACTTCTTCTTTAAAAAAAAAAAAAAATCAGCCAAGAGTGAGTCAGTAACATAGAAAAAAGTCACCTGGGTTTTTTGCTTATTTTAATGAATCTATCATTCAACCTATATAGAAAGAAAACTGAAGCAAATGTTGGTTCACAAACAACCTGTGGCAAATATCTACATTTTTAAGACAATTAAGGTGAACTCTAATGTGTAACTGAAACATGGTTTTGAGTTCCCAGACAGAGCTCAGAAAAAAACGTGTCTTCACTGCCTTTTCCCAGTATCCTACCAGGGTGGTGGGTGGCCATGCGAATTCCTTAACTGACTCATCAGAATGAAAATTATCAGAATTTTCAGGTATTTTAACCTTGAAATTTTCCTAGAAGCCACACTGAGTAGTTATGTTTCTAGAATCCCTGTAATAAACTGAAATAATGACAAAATGACCAAACATTCCTGCGAAATCGTGATTCTAGTCAATGAGATTGCTCACCTCGCAGCTTCCCTATTTTTAAAAGCTGTCTCTTGGAATGAGTTGGAGCGAATGCTCTACGCACTCCTAGCTGAGGGAGGGGAAAGGGAAGAACACAGAATCCTGGGTTGCAAGGTGGGTTTCAGATTCGCTTCTTCTTTTTTTAAAATTTATTTTATTACTTTTTATGTGTATGAATGTACTATCTGCATGTAGGTTGTTGCACCATTCAGAGGTCAGAAGAGGGCGTCGGATTCCCCTGTAACTGGAGTTAAAGACGGTTCTTAGCCGCCATGTGGGTGCTGGGAATCGAACCTGGTTAAGAGCAGTCCGTGCTCTTAACCGCTGAGCCATCTCTCTAGCCCCCAGGTTTGCTTCTTCTGTAGGTTGTTTACTGACTTCTTTTTTTTTTTTTTTTTTTTTGGTTCTTTTCGAGACAGGGTCTCCCTGTAGCCCCAGCTGTCCTGGAACTCACTCTGTAGACCAGGCTGGCTTTGAACTCACAAAGATCCTCCTGCCTCTGCCTCCCAAGTGCTAGGATTAAAGGCGTGCGCCACCACGCCCAGCCTGACTTCTTTTTTTAAAAAAGCAAAAGTGATTAAGAGATGCAACCAGCGCTCCGCAGGTGCAAGTAGAGGTTTTGTCTGGATCCTGCTGCTGGCCAGTTGGTGCTGGGGGCCAGCCCCGCCCTGCACACCAGCCTCCGCACCTCTCGGAAGCTGTTGTGGGGGAGTTCGCAACTCGCCAGTGGCGAGTGCACTTGGGATTCTCAGTTCCCAAAGCCGCAGTTCCTGGTTTCCAGTTTCCTTATAGAAGCATAGCTGTCTGTGTAGGGATCTTCCGAGGGGATTCCAAAGACTGCCAAACGCGGTTGGGGAAACCCAGGGCCCTAATCTGTTCAGACTTTGATGGTTTCCCTGCGTCCTACTTACTGGCCGCTAATTATCTGAGTTGTTTAGATACTAACAGACACCCTGGGAGGGGGCTTTTAAGAAGAAGCGTCCCTGCTTAACGTCCTGGCATGACAGATGGTCTCATGTAGGCCCGGGCTGGGGGGGGGGGGGCTGGCTTAGAGCAGGCAGTAGGGCTTGGTGGAGGCCACAATGAAAGGTTTGAATAAGGCACTCACTGACTTCCTCTCAACTCTTTTTTTTTTATTATTTTTTTTTTTTATTTCAGTATGTGTATGAATGTACTGTCTGCATGCCGGTGTGTGCACCCGTGTCGTGCAATGCCGTGGAGGTCAGAAGAGGGTGTCAGACTCCCCTGGAACTGGAGTTCTCCTGGAATTGGAGTTTCAGACGGTTCTCGGCCGCCATGTGGGTGCTGGGGATCAAACCCAGGTCCTCTGTAAGAGCGGTCGGCGCTCTTAACCGCTAGGCCATCTCTCCAGCCCCTCCTCTCAACTCTTGACCTTCAGGATCCAGACCCCATTGCACCTGATGCTGCTGCTGTCATCTGCTGTCTTTCCTTCTGAAGAACACTGGGACTCCCGCCCTGGACCCAGAATGTGAATTCTGAACTTAGCTCCATCCACTGTTTGTTATCTGCTCTGTGACTCTGAGCCAGTTGCTTAGCCTTATTGTTCTGCCCTTTCTTAATTTCTGAAACGGCAATTATAGTTACACCTACCTCAGAGGGCTGCTATAATACGAGAAGGTATAGTGAAAGTGTTGCAACACAAGGATTTCTTGATCACTGTCAATGCTGCTCTGTAGAATAATTAAGCTCAGTATGAAGAGTCGGGTCAAGAATTTGATAGAGACTAAGTGTGCCAGACTGCTCTAGGAACTAAGAGGAAAGCAAAGACATAGCAAATAAAAACTGCTGATCTACTGGACAGCTCAGTTGGGAGTGTCAGTCAGCGGAGAATGTAGAGTGTGGGCAGTAGAATAAAGCCAGGTGATAGAGGATACAGAATGGTTAAGACAAAGAGAAAAGCACAATGGAGCTACTGTCTGGGCACACACATCCACATGTGCCTATGGCTGCAGGAGTCCACTTTAGAGAGACCTGGCTGTGAAGCTGATGGGAAGTCCGGTTCTAACATCACTTCCAACCTGTGGGAGTTTAAGTCAAGTGTCCCCTCCTCCAACTCCTGGAGCCCCACTGCTCTAGGGTTTCAAACAGAATGTTCTGGAAAGAGATAAGAGGGTTGCACACACAAAGGAAAAAATCATCTAAGAACACAGCAAGCAAACAGCCATCTGCAATCCAGGAGGCCTCAGGAGAAAGCAAGCCTGCTGACACTTCCATCTTGGACATCCAGAATAATGAGAAAATTAATTTCTGTTGTTTAAGTCGAATTTTAAAATGGAAACAGTTTCCATGCTCAAGTTATAAAGAGGGATAATTCACATTCTGTCAAGGAGTCTGATTCCTTTCTTCTTTTTTTCCTTCTTTCTTTTCTTCCATAAAACAAATGGGACCATCATACAGGAGGTGATGTCGACACAAGCTAAGCAGGAGGACTTCAGACCTTCTAAATGAGCTTCTCCTCTCAGTTCTTAGAAGTAATACTGATGGCACACTTCCAAGGCACTAAGAAACAATCTGAGCTAGATGCTACATTCAACAAATAGACAAAAAGAAATGACTAAGCTAGTCAAGGTACCATATATACTCATATATTTCCAAAATATACAAATGTATCAGATATATAACACACACAAGTCTGACCAGCATACATTATCAATATCATATATCATAAAAAGTACCATGTATTGTGTTCCTATGTGCTTAGTGTGTTATGTGTATTTATTTACTTATTTAACCCTTAGGAATAACACTGTAAAATAGGACCTGCCATCACTTTACCACTGAGAAAGCTGGTTTAGAGCAGTTAAATAATTTTTCCAAAGTCATGGAACAAGTAAATATTGAAGCCACTCCTTTCCTCCTAATTTTAATAAATATTTATTGAGTGCTTTCCACATGCAATGGAAGACACAACGGTTTAAAAAGAAAAAAAAATCCACTCTCATATATATGATTTACATTGTTGTGGAGAGACAGAAGCAATAAGAAAACAAAAAGGAAATTCAGTATAGGGGAAGCCCCCCCCCCCCCGCAAAGAAAAGAAAGTGGGAAAAAGCCGGGCGTGGTGGCGCACGCCTTTAATCCTAGCACTTGGGAGGCAGAGGCAGGCGGATCTTTGTGAGTTCAAGGCCAGCCTGGTCTACAGAGTGAGTTCCAGGACAGCTGGGACTACAGGGAGACCCTGTCTCGAAAAGACCAAAAAATAAATAAATAAGTAAATAGAAAAGAAAGTGGGAGAGGAGGAGATGGGTGTTAAATTGTGAGGAGCTGAAGCCTATCTAAGGAGCACTGCTCCGGGAAGAGGGAATAGCAAGCATAGATCTTCAGCAGGAAAAGCAATGCGCTAGAAGAGCATGAAATGGGGCAAGCTACCAACAAATTGAGGTTCAAGGTCTTCTTTCAGACATCTAAGCTATCATGGAGTCAGAGATGGGAGTGGCCAGTCAGGAGGTTATAAGCTCTGAAAGGCTTGGGCTTTTACTCTTGAGTGAGGTGGGGAGTCACTAAAGGTCCCCTAAGCTCCCTGCTATACAACAGGATCCCTAGGCTACACTCCAAGACCGCCAGGAACAAACAGCTAAGAACCTGCCATAATACCTAGGTGGGAGGAGACAAGTGGAGGCCGCGCAGCAGCGGCAGACAGAGGCTCAGCCTTTGCCCGCCAGCGGCATCTGGAGTGTGAGTTCAGGGCAGCTCTTGGAACTCTTAAGGCAAGAATGCTGTAGGTGGAGGAAGAAAGCTTAAATCTGAGTCTTTTAGACATTACAGCAGAGATACTGAATCAAGTAGGCAGGTGAGTTTGGGTTTTATGTTCGAGACGGTCTCACTATGTATCCTAGCCTGGTCTTGAATTCCCTATCCTCCCGCCTCAGCCTCCTGCAACTTGGAATTACAGGTGCTGGCCACCAATCCAGCCCAAGTGGGCGGCTGATTAACCAAAACTGGAGATTTGGGTTTAGGAAAGTTCGGGCAAAAAATCATAACCCGGCAGGAGTTGCCAGGTCTCTGGCAGGCTGCTAGGTGAAAAGCAGCCTGGGCACCCGGCCTGGGTAGAGAGAGGCCCAAGTCAAGTGCAGTCGGTCTCCCTACCCTGCCTGTGACCAGGAAAAAGCAGGTGTCCCCGCCGACCTCTCCCAGTATCCCCACATCCGTGCACCCCTGCATCCCCACATCCCCATTCCACACCCCCATCCCCGCATTCCCGCACCCTCCATCCCCGGTGTCCAGAGCGGGCTGCGGGCTTCAGTCTGGCGTGGACCGGTTCGAAGAGCACCCAGCCACATCTGCGCCCCCCTCTCCCCGTCCTGCCCCCCACCCCCACCCCGCGCCCTAAGCGCACAAACGCGCCTTTCTTCACCGCTTCAAAGAAACCCACCTCTCGGATTTCTGAGCGCGCGGCGGCGGGAAGGAGGGGGAGGATGAGCCGAAAGTTCCTATTTTCCTCGGCCCAAGGAAGACAGGGACGGCGCCCACCTGCAAAGCTGTTCTGAGCCGGAGGCCTCGAACAGTCCACCTCTGCCGCCCGCAGCTGCCTAGGAGAGCCGGAGGCCCTGTAGACAGGCATCCGGCAGCTCCAGCCCAGTGCAAGCCAGGTCTCCCAACAAAGAGGAAGTTAACCTATCTGTTGCGGACAGTGGTTCAGGAATCTCTTCAAAATGGGGCAGAAGCTATAGGTCCTTGCCCGAAAGATACCCAACATTTGGTGAAAGTTCCGGGAACATTGCACCACCACCTACCACACATTCACACACCGGTCCTCTGTCACACTTGGAGTCCTGGATGAGAACCGGTGCCTGTGACTGAAAGAATACTCAAACTTTATTATCTCTGCAGGATAAAAGCAAAAAAGGAAACAAGGCCGTTAGTTTCTTGTTTGCTTGCTTACTTTTTTTTTTTTTTTCCCTTCAGGAACAAATGGACAACAGTTAATCAAGGGATCAAGTGAATTTGGTAGATATGAAAGGCCACAGACCTCCTGGGAAAGGAAAGATGCAATTAGAATGAAATCATTCCCTTGGGTTGTCCTAGGCTCAAACCACCAACAAAAATGTAATTAGGGCAAAAATGTTTTGGAAGGAAGTTAGCAGACGGGGATTCTTTAGACGTAATGATGACAGTTCTGTAATTTTGTAATTCCATTAACCAAAAAATTTCTGTGTGAAAAGCCAATACTGTTTAACGGCCTCAGAGAAACAACATATGCAGTGTTGGAGAGAGGGAGGGGCACTCTTACAATAATCTACTGCTCTAGGAACTGCGGCTCTCCAGCGTGCAACAGTACTGTTGGTGGTATTTTTGTGTAACGGTAGAGGATAACATATCTGCCTTGTTTTATTACACCAGATGGAGAAAAACGCAACAATATTTGCAGGGGGGAAACATTTCCTGTCTTTTTGTTCTTAACATAAAAAAAAGTACTTTATGACTTTATGACTATTTTTTTCCAGCATATTTTCTCCTCCTCTGGGACACTTTTTAAAACCTTAAAACATGTATTTTCCAGGATCCTGTCTTTGAATCCTCACGTTACTGTCTTCCTATCTCTGCAACCAAGACTTGCTAGACTTGCTCCATAAGGGAAACTTGTGTTTTATAAGCTGCAGACGATAGCTAAAGGTTTTTTGCTTTGTTTTGTTTTTAGTTGGGAAATTTTTAAGTTTAAAACACTTAGCATTTATGGGCCATTGATTTTTTTTTTTTTATTACCCAGTTAACCATGTCTTTTCTTTGACGCTCATCCAGAGAAGTTCTCATCATCCATGGCTAGATCAGAGAAACTCAGAGGAAAGGTCTTCATCATCTCTAATCTCCATCTCTCACCTCCCTCCAAAGCAGTTCACAGTAAAGAGAACTCCCACATCCTGATCCCTGTTCGTCTTTGATCTTCCCCACCATTTTCTTATTAAAAACAACTGCTCTGTTGCTACCACCACCAGTTTCAAGTTGTCACAGTAACTATTTTCATCCTTAAATTTTTAATTTTGAAAATCAAGTCATACATTAGAGCTATTATGGTAGAAAATACAATGTCCTCTCTTGAAAAAACAGGGGAAATCTATAGAGTACAACCTATTAATTTTCTACCAGCTAGAAAGCACTAAAATGCTACTTTCTGACTTGGGGCCTTTGGTTTCCCATTCTGGCTTCTTCCTGTCTCAGTCGTACCACCTTTCATGGTTTCCTGAGCTATTTCTTCCACTGAACAGCAATTAAAAGTGAAATGCTGGATAAGACTGATGATTGCTTTCCTCCTCTGCCAAGCGTGCACTATGAAAGCTAGCCAGCGGAGAAGCAGCTTCCGGTCAGTGCCAACTTGATTGCTCCATGTTTTATGGTTCAGGTATGTGTCATCTCCAGCAATAGGTTTTTACCGTCTGTAATGTTTGGGAATCAATGGGATTCCACTGCCAACAACTCAAAGAGAGATAGCCCAGAGAATAAGAGAGTGCAGAGTGTTCAGCTCTATAGAAGGCATCTATATCACACCCCACCCCCTAGTGCTCAGGGATCATTGTGGAAGAAGGGATGGAAAGATTTTAAGACCCAGAGGTAGAGAATGACTACAAGGAGGCAGGGTTTTCCAGGCAGCAGGGAAGTTACATGTATGAGCCCACAGCAATTGTGACAACATGCACAAGACTTGCCCAGACAAAAATCCCAGCATGGAGCAGAGAGGTGGGAGAGAAGTCCCCACCCTTACCCAAAGAGCTACTGGCATCTGGTAATGCTGGGAGAGAAAGTCAGAGTCAGTTTCCTTTAAGGGTGTGACCCCTGTTAGGTCCACAATGCTCCAGGACTAGTACCACTCTCAAGAGTATTGACTCGGGGCTGGAGAGATGGCTCAGCGGTTAAGAGCACTGACTACTCTTGCAGAGGACCAGGGTTCGATTCCCTGCACCCACATGGTGGCTAAGAACTGTCTTCAGCCAGGTGCACACCTTTAATCCCAGCACTTGAGAGGCAGAGGCAGGTGGATCTCTGTGAGTTCAAGGCCAGCCTGGTCTACAGAGCAAGCTCCAGGCCAGCTGGTACTAAAGGAAGATCATGTCTCAAAAAAGACAGAAAGAAAAAAAAGAAAAAGAGAGATTGACTAATGGGGGTTGGGGTAATGTGAAAGGCGCGATGGGTAGAGGAGGGTAGAGTGGATTGAGAGGGAATTGGAGGAGGGGAACACAGGATCTAAAATAGATTATGATGGAAACTCTCAAAGATTTTTTTTTTTAATGAAGTAAGCGAGCATTAAATATCATTCCTGGAGGTGGAGAGATGGCTCAGCAGAGGACGTGGGTTCAGTTCCCAACATCCACATGTCTAAAAACAGTCTGTAACTCTAGTTCCAGGATATCTGACACCTTCTTCTGACCTCCACAGGCATTGCACAACATGGGTGCACTTACGTGCAGGCAATACACTCATATATATGAAATAAAAATTATATATATATATATATATATATATACACATATATATTTCATGCCTATCAACATATAACTTTAAAATTTGCTTTCTGGCCAGGTGTGGTGCAAATAACTTTAGATCCCCAGCACTTAGGAGACAGAAGCAGGATATGCAATCAAGGTGATACTGAGGCCAGCCTGGTCTACATAGTTCCAGGCCAGTTGGGGTTACAGGGAGACCCTGTCTTAACAAACAAAACCACCATCACCCACCACCACCACCACCACCACCACCAACAACAACAAAAAACCCAAAATCCATTCTGCAATAAGTTCCCAAACCCCAGAGAATGATGCAATACACCATCAAATTCCAATGAACAAAATACTTTGAATCAATGCTCTGATTTCATAGTTTGGGAATTTATTAATTCCTAAAACAGACATATTTCATTAAGCCAAATAAATGGGTCAAACAACTTACCAAAAATATAAAAACAAAGGTTTAGCAGTTTATGCTTTAAATTGTATACTTTAAGATTGCTCTTGCTGGGCGTGGTGGTGCATGCCTTTAATCCCAGTGCTCAGGAGGCAGAGGCAGGCAGACCTCTGTGAGTTCAAGGCCAGCCTGGTCTACAGAGCAAGCTGGGACTAAAGGGAGACCTTGTCTCAAAATGAAAAAAAAAAAAAAAAGAACTCTCAGATTGGAGGAAGGCATGAATATTAGGCAAAGTTGAAAAAATGAGTAGAGGAGAAATATGACAAAATTATTTTTATATATTATCTATCTTATACAAGTTTATGGAGAATGCTTTCATTCACAATTAGATAGATCACGCCATTTTCAGAATTCCAGTGCCCTAAGGCCAGTGGCACATTCCATTTAAAATCCTTCTTCCAAGAAATATGCTCTGGGGATTGGCCGGCCTTCTCGGCCGGGTTCCTCTGAGCTCCCGGTGCAGTTATTCCCTCTTCAAAGCTGTCCTTATATATTATCGCCCTTATACAAATGTGAATTTTCCCTGCTGTTGTACAGATTCTAGGAGGGAAGGGCCTATCCCTGTTTTGCTCAACATTGTGTTCTGAGTACCTGGCACATACTCCATTCTTATTAAATATTTAGTGAATTAATAGATTTATTAGTATTGATAAGTGGGTTGTCTGTTTCTTATTCTGTCTTTGGCACAAAGAAGACAAGAGTAAGAAACAAAATTCAAGATTCCTGTCCTCTGTCACTCAGCCTCTGAGAAAGCCTCAAAATGAAGAAGGCAGAAAGTAGCTATAGGCTAAGCCCCTGGCTTTGACACCCAGCTCCAATGCTATGCAACTTTAGATGTTACTTAATCTCACTGAACCTAATTTGTTTTCCTGTAAAGTAGGTATAGCAAACCTCCCTTTTGGGTCATTTTAGGAATAATCATATACAACATCTAACATACATAATTACTGTCCAAATGAACATTCTTGTCGTTCATTCACTAAATATTTGTGGGTCTGGTATGGGTACTGGGAATGCTGCAACAAATAAAAGAAAGGCTTTCTCAATACCTACATCTCTTAACTAATACGGCAAATACAGACCGAGGAAATGCAAAACAACAACATGGCTAGAAAAAAGGATACAAGTCAAAGAGAAGGCAGGCAGTGCATGGTTAAAGACACAAAGTCTGAACATAATGGTTTCTGTGGGAGAATGTGACCACAAGTAGTTGACCCCCATTTAATGCGAAGTGAGCCCTAGCTCATGACCATGGCTAGTGACAGCCCGTCCAAAGGCAGGAGACTCAGATCCCATTTCTCTCACTCCTCACTATTGTAAGTGAAATAACCCTTATCTAAAATAAGAAGTGCTTTGGGTTTTTTTGAAGCCTACTTAGGGAGGGAGCCAAAAATCTAAACACAGTAACCGTTTATATTTCATATGTGCCTTATAAGATAGACTAAAGAAACTTTTGGAGAATATTTTTAGTTTGATTACATTTTTACTACAACCAGTCCCATATGAGGTCAGCTGCAGAATTTTCCACTTTTAACATCATGTTGACATTTAAAATTTTAGAAACTGAAGTCTTTCAGAGTTAGTATTTTTGGATGACGTATAGTCAACCTTATTCTTATTACTCTCTCTTCTCACTTTGATGTGGTAAGCCCACTCCCATTTCAGGGCTTTGCACTGGCTTCCCTGGGCCTAGATCTCCTTCCTGTTTAACCACATAGCTCGTTGTCTCATCTCCTTTCATGCCTTTGCCTTTAATGCCTTTGTTCATGTCATAGTTTAAAAAAGCCAATCCTGATCAAACTATCTAAAATTTCCATACCTATGCCCTATAAAATATTCTTTCTTGGAGCAGGAGAGATGGCTCAACGGATACAAACACCAGCTCTTCTTGAAGAGGGCCCAGGTTCAGTCAGTGTCCAGTACCTACATGGCAGCTAGCAACTGACCAGCCTCTAGCTCCAGGGGATCCAAACCTCTCTTCTGGCCTGTGGGGGGCATTGCACATGCAGGCTGCATTTACATGCATGTAGACAAAACATTTATACACACAAACAAAATAATAAAGTGCACTTACTAGGATTTTGGTTTACTGAGAACCCTCCACCACCCATATAAGCTTGAAGGAAAATGACAATTTTGTTCCCTGATGTATTTCAAGTATGTACTACAGCAGTTGGCACACACTAGTATAGAATAAATGAAGTGTGGCTGGAATGTAGTCAGGGCAGGAAGGAGAGAGATGCAAAGCTGGAGAGAGCTAAAGAGGATTTGAATACTGTGGCAAAAAGCTTCGATTTTTATCTGGTAAGTAATGGGAAGCTTTAAAGGCAAGTGGCATGTTCAGATCTGCTTTTCAGATAAATCACTCAAGGAAAGGATTTGAAGAGAATGATAATGACAGAAGCTTCCAGTGAGGATCCTGCTGCAGTGAACTAGGAAGCAAAACAAGGAAGAATCAGGTGAGAACAGTGGGAACAAGAAGGGAAAAGACACATCTGAGACATAGGCTGAAGTAGGTAGGTCTTTTGATGACTGACACAGTGAAGGGTAAATGAGGACACTCAATGATGATTTCCATATTTGCCTCCTAGGTCACTACTGGGAAGTTGAACTAGGCGAGAGCTAGAATTGGGGGGGGGGGGCAGGGGAGGGGAGGGGATGAGTCAAAACCCCATCCATATCCAAATGGTCTCAGGGTCCTTTGTGGAAGGTGGGATTTGGAGCTCAGAAGAGATCTCTCTTTTTTTCTTTCTCTTTCCCCAATCCCCACATCACCAGCCCAGAGATATTTTTTCTACCAAGCAGTAATTACACTGATTTTAAATGTAAAACAACTTTCATTTCAAACATCCACATACACTCCCAAAATCGAGACTAAAACACGCCTTTGCTTTTAAAATAAGATTTTATATATCTGTTCTATATGATTTTCTCCCAGATGCCAAAAAAGAATGTGATTTTTTTTATATTTAATTAGTTTTTATGCTACACTTCACTTTATGGTAGACTTTCAGCCAACTACCCAGAGAAAATAATAATCTCTTCCCCCCAAAAGTACCATGTTTGGTTGTGAAGTAACTGGCGGTGTAAGACCAGACCCTTTCATTTTGCGAAAGTATATGGGGGAAGTTAAAGACATTCAAAGGCAATATTATATATTCAAAACAAATTTGAGGAAATACTTTCAAAATGACATGTAATTACTTAGTGGAAGTTACTTATCACAACATATGATTGAAGCAAATTGCTTTTATGAGCTTTCCTTTCTCCCTAATCAAACCTCTATATAATGATGAATCGTGGAAGGGACAATCCCACATAGGAGGAAGCGTAACTTTAATATTAATTTATAGAGAATTTATTTTGTGCCAGAAACTGTTCGAGACGATTATCCTGGTTTTCTCTTATTCTTTAAGAAGCAAAGAATAAGCTGGGCGAAGTGGTACACACACCTTTAATCCCAGCACTCAGGAGGCAGGGGCAAGCAGATCTGTGAGTTCAAGGCCAGCCTAGCCTACATACTAAGCTAACCAGGGCCACATAGTGAGACCCTGTATAAATAAATAAATAAAATAAATAAATAAATAAATAAATAAATAAATAAAATATCGTAAAGAACAAAAATTTAGTAACTTGGTTTAGTTCAGAATCTATTAAATGTCATTTTGCTATCAAGTAGTGGAGACATCTTTTGAAAAGAAGAGAAAAAAAAATTTCTTTTTAAAATCCAATCTTTTTTACACCTTGCCCTGACTTACTATAGATGAGCACTATGCTGGTCTTGTGTACAAATGCCTGAATGGTTCAAGGGTTGTTGTGATGGCTCAGAAAACCACAGGTAGATGTGTAAATGTAGCATAACTCTTTGGTGTAAATAAAAGCACCAATGAGCGGCATGGATAGGCTCAGTTCATATTAGTGAACTGGACTATTTACTCTCTAAAGAGGACTGTGGAAGAATGTTTTAGACAGTGATTAGCTGCGGCAATGGAAAATAAAAATATAGACAAGACCACAGAGACACGCATTGGTTTGTTTCACTGATCACCAGCTGCTTCCAAAGGTAGCATTGAGCATTCTTCGCATTTCTTCTGAATTCATCCCACTCAAGTGGCTTATGTAGGTCCTAGAGGGGAGAGGTGGAGGTCTCATCCTAACGAAAGCCTTGTTTTCTAGGTTAGTTAACAAGAGACATTTAACTTAAGGTAACCTAGCAAACCACCTGGGACATTTTCCTCTTCAAAGACAAGGGTTTGTCAGTGCTGCAGGATGTGGTCCCACTGCTTTCCGCTTCTGACTGCCCACCCCTGGAGCCTGGTGTTCACAGGCCATTTTATAGACAGACAGCTCAGTCAGTTCACGTTCTTGGAAGGTGGGCAAGTCCGGTTTCCCCGCCGGGGTCCGCTCCCCACGCAGCGCCCTTCTCCAGGCCGCCCTGCATAAACATGTGGAACTCATTTCTTGAGAACATCTCCCTTTCGCACTGGTTGCCTCAAAATCTTTTTTTAAAAAACTTATCACTCACAAGCAAACCCCCAGCGCAGAAAGCGAAAGTGAACAGGCCTGCAGTCTGCTCCGCACTCCGTGCTCGGGAAGGGGCGGGCTGCCAGGAAGTCACGCGCAGATCACGTGTTTCCAGGTTACCCAATCCTGGGGGCCGCTCCTTGCTCCGGGACCAGTCCTGGGAAAGCTTAGCTTGCTCATTGAAAGCGGGCCAAGCCGGCTGGTACTTACTGCCCTTAGCTCCAGCACCGCGACGTCCCCTTTCATCCTCTGCTACCTGCTTGAGCGGGAAAGAGCGTTCTCACTGTTAGTTAGATGTGTGGCTCTCTTTGGGCCCAGCAAGTTTCTCTTTCGAGTTTGCAGGAGAGGGAATTGCGGCTGTGCCTCCGTCCGCTAAAGCAGATGTGCATAATAATAGAGAGAGTGTGTCCCCACGACTTAACCCCAGGAGTCCCGCCGGGGCCATTTGTCCTACTTTGACGGAGGAACCTGTGAGTGGAATTGAGCTCCCGAAAAGCAGGGCAGGTAGCTAGCTAGCTACGACCTCAGCTCTTTAGAATAATTTTTAATGAACCTGGGTCTTTTTCCTAGTGGAATCTTTTTGCTTGGTTAGCTATAGTAATATAAAATAACTGAAGTTCTAGAGAAGTTAGGTTTTGCCCTGACTTCAAAGACTTGTGGAAAGTTTAACTGTAGCCTCTTGGTTATTTCACAAACACATACCCCCAACAGCCAGCACAAAACAAAAGCTAGCTTTCCTTAGCTAAATAATAATAGGAAAACTGGTTTAAGCCACCTCTGGGTAGACAACCCCCACCCCCAAAACCCTCGACACACTCCAACCTGCCCTTAGGTATGTTTGTGTAATCAGAGACGGATTGTAACTGGTTTGTCATTCTCCTCGGGAAAGCTTAGTTTGCCTTCATTGAAGTTGCTTGTTTTCGGAGTTTACGGAGAGAAGGTGCCACTGGGAGGATTGCTGTCCCCGTGGATGTCTCCGGGAGCTGGCTGAGCCGCGCAAGTTGTGCCCTTACCACTGCCAAGAGCCGTGGGAGGACGGAAGGTCTTTAAAACGTTACTTTTGTTGCTTTAGGAAATAGATTTTTTTTTTCAAGGAATCAAGATGGGGTGGAGACTAGGATTTTAATGAGGATCTAACCGCCAGAGTTAGGCTAGAGTTGTGATTTGGCGCTCTGCTGTTTCTTCATCTGTAAACACACCCCGCCTTTGGTATTCATTATTTAGGATTTTAAAGCGGGATAGGAAAGGCGACGTTGGGCTTGATCACTATGGTTTGTTCACAGAATAAATAGAATTTCGCGTCGCCCACTGGTAAGAGTAAATAAAACTCAGATGGGTACACCTTATTTTGGAATGTAAACTTAATATATCGTCCAACTTTATGAAATGCCTATGCTGTTTGAACAAGAACAAAAAGGTTTCTACACCAAAGCTGCGCCCAAAGTTGTAGAAGGCGCTGGGAACGTGGCTGGAGAGGCACCGAGCCCGAGCGTCTCTGCGGATGCGGCTCCCGGCTGTCGCGTCCAGGACGCGGTCAGGAGAACCCGCGTGGTGGGAGGCGAGGGGTCGGAGGTAAGGTGTGGGGGAGCCGGCCGAGGCTCAGGACCTGCAGTCCCACCAGGGTCGTTGTTAAAGAAGCATTGCACAGAGAATTCCAGTGAACTCAGTATTATGGAGTTAGCGGCTCTCGATGGGATCACACTGCGTGATTTATAAGAAAGGGGAAAACAAAACAACAAAGGGGGGGGGGGGAACCCAGCAACCCAGTAGGGATGCCCGTGCTCCTCGAGCTGCGAGGAGGTGTGATCGCTGAGACACCTTTTGCGCAGTTGCTTTGAGCTGCAGCCCTTTTCTTAGGTCACCAAAAGAACGGAGCGCGGAGAATTGCCCAAATGCTAGGTTCATTTGGAAGGGATGAGGACAGTCATCCCGACTGTCCTGGGTCCCCGATAGCACGTCATTTTGTCTCGCTTTCCGCAGCGCTCCGGGAAAAATGGGTTGTGTAAGACAAATTTCCAGTGTAATCCTCACTCGTGCTCACGCAGTCACGAGCCTTAGTCCTGACTGTCACTTCCTAAGTGTAGCGGCCTTGGAGCAGATTCCGTGGCACGGATGGCTGGGCTGGCAAACTAAAATGAATTGTGAGCGTGCCAACGCGGGCTGCGTGGGGCAGGCACACCAAACATCAGGACCACGGCAGCCTTCGCCCGCCTGGGAGTATCAGGGCTTGCAGTGGGCTTGCCCGGCGGCGCAAAGCTGGAAAGAGGAGGGCCCCTGTGGAGAGGGTTAGGGCGGGCATTCCTTTGCAGCGCCTTCCTTCTTCCTGGTTTTGAAAGCCAGAGAGATGAGTCAAGCTCAGAAGCTGCGTAATGACAGCCGGAGCTTTTGGCTCAATCGCGTCTTACCCTCACCCCCACCCCTTTAGGTTCTCATTGCAAGTATATAGATTAGGCATAGGCGAAAGACAGTTTGGGCAGGTGCCAGCTACCAGACATTAGAACTCCAGAAAATGATCACTGGCTGCCTCAAACAACCAAGTTCGGTGTTTTCCGCAGGAATTTTTCAAAAAGTGTTATTATTTTTCTTTTTAAAAGAAACCTTCTGGGAATACTGTTTAAAGCTTGTATTTTGATGCATATAGGCAATTGTAAGCAGGAAGAAAAGGGAAGGTCTGATTTGGAAGAGCTTTTTACTGTGGCATCAAGAAAAGAGGAAGAATTTTAGAATACAGCTGGTTAAACAAAATATTTAGCTGTAAAATAACAGAAAGACCCAGTAAATGAGGAAAAGTAATAAGGATGCCATAGATACTTGATACAGATCATTGAGAAGCTCTGTTCCTTCTGAAAGCATCTTTCTCCCAAGGAGAATATTTGGGGAGGAAAATCATTTGGCTATTTCACAGTATTAAAAGCTCCCTTTGAATTAAACTTCTTTTTTTTTTCCTCAAGTAGACTTAGTTCTTTAATTAGGAAGCGCAATTAAGTTTCTAACAGATGTTGTCAGCCACAAACTCCAATCCAAAATAATAAGTGTAATTAGTTGGGGGGGGAACATCTTTAGTTTATAAGCCCTGAAATTAAAATATGATGTTTTTAAACATTGTGGTATGAAAACACAGGGAAGCATTTGTTCCAGAGTTTGGTGGTATCACTACGTTCTTGTTCTGTGTTGAAAAAGCTTTCAGTAGGCAATATATGGTCGGGCTCATTCATTCTGGACCCTCCTTCTTCACATTGATTTCTTTCAAGTCATAGAAAATTATATTTAAAAAATATTTCCCGATTTAAAAAAATATCAAAACAGAATGAAATCATTAAAATACAGCATGCTCTTGATCAGATAAAATATTTATTTGTTCTTATAACCTGCCTTTTGTAAGGAATATAGTAAAACAACTTTCATCTGTATTTTTAACACATATAACTTAATTCAAATTAATGTTACCAAAGTACTATGAAATAAAAGCAATAAAAAATGTCAGATAAATGGGATATCTGATAGTTCTGCTTGGTGTAATGTAATGGACAGTTAGGCTTTTCTAAATTAACTATAAATCACTGCAGTTTCTTGTCTTTTAAACTTTGCATTGCATGTTACAAATGTGTCATTGTACATTATCTGTTTCTTTTTTTTTTTTTTCTTATTTTTGGTCTTCTTTTCGAGACAAGAGCTCTACCCATTGACGCCCCAGCTAGCCTGGAACTCTCTCTCTGTGAACCAGGCTGGCCTTGAACTCACAAAGATCCGCCTGCCTCTGCCTCCCAAGTGCTAGGATTAAAGGCGTGCACCACCACGCCCGGCACAGTATCTGTTTCTTAGACATTGGGAAGATCCAGGAAGTGAGGGTCTCACTATGTAGCCCTGGTAGAAATCACTATAGACCAGGCTGGCCTCGAACATACAAAGCTGCACTTGCCTCCACCTCCTGAGTACCTGAGTACTGGCGTTAAAGCTTGTGCCACCACACTTGGAATGCCAAAATTCCTTCTGGTTTGGACTATATTTTAATTCATGCCATGTTTCAAAATCCATTTTGCTCTTAGCAAGCTTGAGCCTATGTGTAAGAACAGTTTATCATCCTTTTGTAGATGTCTGTACCTATTTTAAATGTTCATAAACAGTAAATGCCAAGAGAATATTGCAGTGTGAAATGTATATCTTCTTACAAATCCACCTCCATTTGAGTCTACAATCTCCTGAGTCCTTAGGGACAGAGAGAGTTAATATTACACCTTTCGACAGTCAGAAACTAGAATGTTATGTTTCTGATACAAATTAAACATTATTTCAGTCAACTAGATAGACTGTCACATCACCATGATTCTGATTTGTCATTTAACAAGAAAATGAACTTTCACTACGAAAAGTTACTGATTATTTTAGAGCTGCAGAATTCTTTGATTTCTCTAATCTGCACTGTACACTTCTTATAGGTTCCTAGAGTTCTGAACAGGAAAAGTTTCCCAATTAGGCAATATAATTTAGGTCATGTTACTCTTCCTGAAAATTCTTTTAATAGCAATATTGCTCATTTTGTAGTGAATGACTTTTTCTAACTAGCTATCTAAATTGTTCTCAAGCTTCCTCACATACTATGGGGACCATGAATCTCTAGGCCAGGATTAAATATTTGAAGTTATTTTTCTGTTGTCTCCCTTGTTCTAATACTAGGGTGTAGGTTTAATTGATAAAATGATTTTAGTCATTTCTAAACAAAAGTATATATCGGTCCTCTAGTGACATTTCTCAATTGATTTTTACATTGGGAACTGACCTAGGTTTATCTCCTTATTAGCTTAAAAAATTTTCCCCAAGTTCTGTTTCTTGGCATTCTTAAAAGGGAATAGGTTGAAGAGATTTTCTTCACTGAGCTCCTGTTCTGTAGGTTGTAAAAGGAATTTTGAAGTATTTTAAATTGGGAATGATAAAATTATTAGAGACATCATAAATTAGTAGAAATTACTGGGAAACACAGAGAGAGGTTTCTGGGCTTTGCAATGGGTATTTGTATCAAAGCTTCCAAGTATATATATTTAAATAAGAATTATACCTTCTACTTCAATAATTCTTTGTTGTTTGTAGTTAAATCTTAATATGCTGAGGTTCATGCCCTTTAGAAATGCACTTTCACTTGAAGGAAATTTTTCTCTCAAAATTTTAGCCACATTGGCTCATAACTTTTTAAATAGTTCTATAAACTGAGTTGCTTATATAAGCAATGGAAAGCTTTGTATACCAAGCAGAATATCTTTCAACAGTTGCTGAGTAAAATATGTGTGGAGTTTTCCCTAATGAAATTGTAAATGTTTCTGTGGATTCTAATACAACCTGTAGATAGAGAATATATGAACAATAGCATGTGTGTTAAACATTAACATTGCAGAAGGAAAATATTTTGTTTCTTTTGATTGGAAAGAATACTGAAAACTTCAGTAATGATGAGAGTCATTACTTGAAAGAAAAGATGACCACACATCGTACTGATTCACATCTGACAACTGAGAGTCAGATGTGAATTTTTTTTTGACTAATTCATTTAGTAAAATGGCATTGTATGTTTAAACAGAATTTTTAAACTAAACTGGTTATTAGAGTTTAGAAATTATTAGAAAGCTGTGTGTGTTTAGATGGTTTCCATTTTACATTAATTCATGTAATAGCAAAGTACAAGTAGCTTGAGTCTTTGAATTTTAAGTATTTTTATTACAGATTTAATTCATCTCTGGTTGAGGCTTTCCAGCAACTTTGTTCTTGTAGATTAGCATTGCTGCTTCTAAGCATGGCACACTTGAAATGTGTGTTTATTATATTCTGAGTACATCAAACTAGGAGCTTGTGGCTAAATATTAACCTTTTCTTTCACTTGTTAGTTACAAGGGTACTTTAAGTATGAGACGTACTTGAAAAAAAAACTTCTAAAATTACTCTGCATTTACCCTCCTTGACATAAATTCATCTAAAGCGTGCAATGTTTTAGTTAATAGAAAATCTAGACTATAAATAAACCTCTCCCAAAAATGAATACCCTTGTTCTCTTTTTGTACATTTTATAATAAATTTTACTTTATTAAAATTTTTAGAGGACTGTGAATATAAACACTTGCCTAGCATGTGCAAGGCCCTAGGTCCAATCCCTAGAACAGAAAAGCAAACAAACAAATAAATAATTGTGGTGACACATCTGTAATTCTAGCACTTGGAAGATAGAGCCAGAAGGATTACCCTGAGTTTAAGACTAGCCTGGGCCGGGCGTGGTGGTGCATGCCTTTAATCCTAGCACTTTTTTACCCTGAGTTTAAGACTAGCCTGGGCCTGGCGTTGGTGGTGCACGCCTTTAATCCTAGCACTTGGGAGGCAGAGGCAGGCGGATCTTTGTGAGTTCAAGGCCAGCCTGGTCTACAGAGTGAGTTCCAGGACAGCTGGGACTACAGGGNGAGGAAGGAAGGAAGGAAGGAAGGAAGGAAGGAAGGAAGGAAGGAAGGAAGGAAGGAAGGAAGAAAAAGAAAGAAAGAAAGAAAGAAAGAAAGAAAGAAAGAAAGAAAGAAAGAAAGAAAGAAAGAAAGAAAGAAAGAAAGAAAGAAAGAAAGAAAGAAAGAGAGAAAGCTCTCTCCCAGGATTACTAGCTCCAACTTCTTCCCAAGTCAAATTCAAAGAAGTGCTGCTCCAGCCAATTTAAAGTAACATGGCATTAATTACCAATTTTTCTATGTACTTGATTCCCTTTTCTTGCATCTATTGCTGTCATCCTAACAATTTAGTGAACTTCTATTTAAAAGTGTTTGGGTTGATGGTATAGCTCATTGATAAGTGTGTCCCCCTACCAGGCTCTTGATTTTATTCTCAGTGACCCCTCCCATAAAAAGGTACCTTTATCATGTATGATCCTGCTTCTGCTAGGCTGGTAACAGCCATCTTTTGTTATTTGGTCATTACAATCAATGTAACTAAGGTTTTGTGTTATCTGTTTTTTTTTTAAGGTTCATTATATTTTTAATTATGTGTGTATGTGTGTGTGTATCTCTGTGTGTGTGTGTGAGGGGGGGGGGGTGCCAGAAGAGGCCAGAGGAATTGACTGCCCCTAGAGCTGGAGTTATGAGCAGTTATGAAAAGCCTGACTTGGTACTGGAAACCAAATCTAGGTCCTCTACAAGAGTAAATCTGCACTTCTAAACTTTGAGCCATCGCTCCAGGCCTTGTGTTATCTTTTTTACAATTGTTTTGTTTTTGTTTTGTTTTTCAAATTTAGAAAACACATTGTGATCAGTTGGAATAAAATTTGTAGCCAAAAGTAATACATAATTCTTTTTGTGTTAAACTAGAGCAAGAACGAGTTTCTGGTTATTAATTATAGGAACATTAGTGAATAGATAAAGAATTATACTTCAGAACAGTGAGAGAGAACCAAAGTCCTAAGCACACAGCCAACCTGGTAGTCTTCTAAGCACTTTCTCATTTGGAACTCTTGTTTCTTCCCCAAGCTCTGCTGATCTTAATGCTGTGTGCTCTTGCCATCCAGCATAGACTTGGTGTCCTAGGAAACCTTGTGTTCAGCCAAGAGTACTCTTCCTGTGGAGTCAACACTTTATTTATTTATTTATTTATTTATTTATTTTTATTTTTTATTATTTTTTTTTTTTGTATGTGTATGAATGTATTGTCTGCATGCAGGTCTGTGCACCCGTGTCGTGCAATGCCGCGGAGGTCAGAAGAGGGTCTCGGATTCCCCTGGAACTGGAGTTCTCCTGGAATTGGAGTTACAGACGGTTCTTAGCCGCCATGTGGGTGCTGGGGATCGAACCCGGGTCCTCTGCAAGAGCGTCGGTGCTCTTACCCGCTAGGCTATCTCTCCAGCCCCTATTTATTTATTTTTAATTTTGAGACAGGGTCTCCCTATATCCCCAGCTGGCCTGGAACTCACTCTGTAGACCAGTTTGGCCTGGAACTCACAGAGATCCGCCTGCTTCTGTCTCCTGAGTGCTAAGATTAAAGGCTTGCTCCGCCATGCCCGGCCCAAAGATGCTTCTTAGCTGCCATGTGGTATAGGGAATTGAACCCGGTCTTCTGCAAGAGCAGTTGGCGCTCTTGATCACTGAACCATCTTTCCAGCCCCAGAGTCAACACTTTAATCACATATGTTGAGACTTCTGCATTGGCCCCCTTACAAGAATTCCTCCTGGGCTTGAGTGTCATTATGTGATGAGCTTAAGTGTACCCAAGCAGGGTCTTTTGTCTTCAGTGAAGTGGCACTGGCCCAGAGCCTCAAGGACAGTAAAAACAGATGATGTCTTAGTGTTTACCAACAAGCCTATGTAACCTTGGCAGTTGTTTTACTGCAGTACCTCAGATTTCATTTGGGTCAAGTATAGAATATTGAAGTTATGCATATTTGAAAAAGATAAGCAACCATAATTCAAGTTTCAAAATATTTTAATTTATGTCAGTTTTAATGTAGATAAATTTGTGGTCTTCCTTTACCAATATATTTCACCAATACCAAAAAATATACAGAATACTACAGATGGCCTGCTTTTCTTTCTTTCATTCTTTCTTTCTTTCTCTTTCTTTCTTTCTCCTTCCTTCCTTCCTTCCTTCCTTCCTTCCTTCCTTCCTTCCTTCCTTCCTTCCTTCCTTCCTTCCTTCCTTCCTTCCTTTCTTTCTTTCTTTCTTTCTTTCATCTTGAGACAGGGTCTCCCTGTAGCTCTGGCTGTCCTGGAATTCACTCTAAGGACCAGACTGGCCTTAAACTCACAGAGATCCGTCTGCCTCTGCCTCCCAAGTGCTAAGATTAAAGGTGTGTACCACCGCACCGGCTAAGATGGCTTTTCAAAATAGTTGCCCCAAGTTACATTGCTACTATCAGTAAATAAATGTCTTTTACAAGTATATGATCACCAACACCTGATAATATCAAACTTTCAAATATATTTCCATTTCAGATTGGGTGTACAGTGGTGACTCACTAAGTGACATATTTCCTAACCACTGCTGAGTGAGCATTCTCCCCCCTGGCTGGACATTGGTGTTTCCTCTGCTGTGAACTGCTTCTTCTTGTCCTTAGCGCATTTATGTTGAAGGATTTGTTTTTATTTCTGATCTACTTTTCTGTGCCTGCCCTAAATTCTAACTCCTTTGTTAGTCAGTAAAGGATTAATCTGTGGCTTAGCTTTATGTGATATCTTTAAAAAAATGCAAAAATGCACAATTTAGTCCAGGCATGGTGGCATGCACCTTTACTCCCAGCTCCCTGAAGGCAAAAGCCAGCCTGGTCCACATAGTGACTTCCAGGTGGGCTGGGACTAGAGAGACCATGTTCAAAAAAAAAAAAAAAAAAAAAAATGCTGGGCTGGAGAGATGGCCTAGTGGTTAAGAGCGCCGACTGCTCTTGCAGAGGACTTGCAGAGGACCCGGGTTCGATCCCCAGCACCCACATGGCGGCTGAAAACCGTCTTTAACTCCAATTCCAGGGGAATCTGACACCCTCTTCCAACCTCCGCGGCATTGCACGACACGGGTGCACCAACCTACATGCAGACAGTACATTCATACATATATGAAAATAAAATTTTAAAAAAATGCATAAGTTTAGCCAAGAATGATACACACTTGTAATTCCAGCAGTAGGGAGGAGGATGGAGGCAGGAGGATCACAAATTCAAGGCCCTGGAGGCCAGCCTGGATTAAATTTTAATATAGTGAAATATCTTGATCTTGCCCTTTATTTATCTGAAATGTACAAAATTATTTTTTGCTTTGTACCAAATGAATAGCTATGAACTTCTTATTAAAGAGCTCTTTCTTACCTTTACTTTAAAATGCTACTTCCTTTTGCCAGAGATGGCTCAGCAGTTGAGAGGCCTTGCTGCTCTTTTAGATTATCCAGGTTTGGTTCCCAGCCCCCACATCAGGCAGCTCACAGCCACCTGTAACTCTGGCTTCAAGGAATCTGACGCCCTCTTCTGGCCTTATCAGGTACCAGCACACAGGTGACATGCCCTCACACAAACACATCCAAGGATGTATAAATGAAAAGCTTTTAAAAGCTACCTCCAAAAACCGGGCTTTAATCCTGGCACTTGGGAGGCAGAGAGGCAGGTGGATCTTTGTGAGTTCAAGGCCAGCCTGGTCTACAGAGTGAGTTCCAGGACAGCTGGGGCTACAGAGAGACCCTGTCTTGAAAAAGACCAAAAAATTAAAAATAAAAACAAATATGCCCCTTTTCATTGTTTTTGGTTTGGGGTTTTGTTGTTGTTTGTTTGTTTTGATCTAGCCTTGTGCCATTGTAGTGCAATAAATTGCTTTGTCTTCACATCTGGTAGAGTAAATTCTCCAGCTGTGTTCTTCAGAATTATCTTAATTCAGCATTTTTTTCCCTTTTTCTTCTTGTTTTTTGCAGTCCTAGGAACCACACCCAGAGCCTTGCATATGAATAAGGCGTGCGTGCCCTCTACCACTGAGCACATTCTCAGATCTTTGCTCTTCCATGTAGATTTTAGGAACATATACATTTTTTTTACAAAGTAAACACTTAAAATTTTTTGAATGCTAATATCCACAAATAACTTTCAATAAAAATTACAAGCCAAAAACATTTAATGTTTTCTTTATTTAATTTCTAGATCTTCAATTAAATTGAAGAGCGGGTGATGCCATCCTGAATTTTGACACACGAATAAAGTTAAAAAGTTTATTTCATTTAAAAAATATAATTTAACCAAAAGAGTATTCGATTGCAAAATTTGAGGGATTTAGTTTTGTTTTGTTTTCTTAAGTAGCATTTGAATTGAGATGCGGTAAGACCAGGTAATCTCTTTCTTTTCTCCTTTTGTCCTGAAGTTTAGGGATAGAACAATAGGTGTTATTTGAGAACTGCCATCCTAACCTTTGCTGCTCTTAAAATGCCTTCAGGTCATCACAAGGTTCTTAGTGGTGTTTTAATTTTTTAATTTAATGTTTAACCTTTGAAAGAATTGCTTGAAAACATTTACCGTGTTGATGCTTCAGGGAAATAGATAATGGTGACTACTTCATGACAAGGTTATTTGGGGCAAGTGATTAAAAATATAAATGCCATGCCTGCTTCTGCAGCACATATTACTAAATAAATATTTCATCCTTAAACATGTAAGAAGGTGTCTAGTGCTTTGATTTTTTAAACATACTTTGTATTATACAAATTTAGAAAAATCTTTGGATTGTCCTCATCAAATGTGAATTTATATCATAATTGTTTTATACATACCTTGAGGGTTTTTTTCTTACATATTGCCTTTACCCATTGGAAAAAAACTGAAACTTAGAGCTGTCAATTCATTCCCCTTCCCACGATTGGTCTTAGCTGCATCTAGTACACCTAGACTGTGACAACTGGCTCATAGCCCAGATTTGGGTCCTGATTTTTCTCAGCTTGTCATCCTCATCTGTTCTAAGCTTTCCTTGGCCAGGTTTCTTAGTTGTGTGTGGCCAAAGGAAAAGGAACGGAGCTGGCAGTTTGCCTTGGGTAGCATTCGACAGATTATGTGCTACTTCAGTGCTAGTTGATAGGTTTTTTCTTCTTTCTCTTTTTATGTCAACTGATATATTCCAAGTTAGTAAAGACCAAGATATGCCTAACAGGGAATACCTTTACAGATACACACAAGAAATATAGTTTGAACTTAAAGTAGGGGCTCATTTATTCATTACATACATACATACATACAATTAGCAAAGTGATCATACAATTCATTGTCCAAACCAGGACACTTTTGAGAGTGAAATGTAGCATTAGGAATAATTACTACCAGGAATATGCCCAAGTCAGGAGATTTCCTGGCACATCATAAGGCACTAACTTCTCTACGTGTCATGACTCCTACAGCCTAGAAGGTTTTTAAAAATATAATGGTTCTTTGTTTATTTATTTTTTTATGTGTATGAGTGTAACTGCATGCAGGTTGGTGCACCCATGTCCCGCAATGCCGAGGAAGTCAGAAGAGGGCGTCAGATCCCCCTGGAACTGGAGTTAAAGATGGTTCTTAGCCGCCATGTGGGTGCTGGGAATCAAACCCGGGTCCTCTGCAAGAGCAGTCGGAACTCTTAACCGCTGAGCCATCTCTCCAGCCCCAGCCTAAAAGTTTTAAAATAACTTAGTTAGCTCTCTCAGGATGGGAATGGAAGGGAAAGAGTTGATTAGAAGGAAGAGGAGGCCTCTGTGTAGGCACTGCACCTATTAACACAAACACCAGAAGTCTGTTTATGGGGTGTTAAGTGTGTCATGTGCAGCTAAGTTTCAGTTAATTTGTATACCCATTCCTGGACCTGCTTTTCTCGAGAATTGTGTCTTTATTTACTTCCTTGTTATCCTTGGACCTTAAAAAAATTTCCCTTGAGCATCTGCATTTTTCCCCCAAGGCTGATAAATATGCCTACCTGTTATCTTTGTCATATTTTCTTACTTCATGGTTGGATTAATTAGATTCTTCTAGGTAAAAGTGCAAATTCTTCACCTATACAGGATCTTCCAATGTAATCATGTTACTTCTTTTTAAAAATTTTTATCTATTTTTATATATAAATGCATTGCCTGTATGTTAAGTGTACCGGTGCCATGCAATACCCACAGAGGTCAGAAGAGGGTGTCGGGTCCTCCGGAACTAGAGTTACAGACAGTTGATAGCTGCCATGTGGGTACTAGGATTCGAATCTGGGTCCTCTGCAAGAGCAGCCAGTGCTCTTGACTGCTGAGCCATCTCTCCAGCGCCTCATGTTACTTCTTAAAGAAAACAATGCTAATAAAATATTTTTAAATTTAAAAAAAAGGTAATTCACTATTTCTTCTGATGTTTGGGAAGGCCTCCTAGTAGGAGTAGTAGTAGTCCTCGTAGGACTACTAGGATTGCTCACGTCATGGGTTTTGTAGGTGATTTATTTGGAATATAAAGAATCTAAAGGGCTGAAGATAGAAATCACTTAGTATAATACTTCAGGTTCCCAGAGCCACATAAAGCAGGCATGGTGGTGTACACCTGCAGTCTTTAGCCGCAGGCCAGTATGATCTAGATGAGGAGAGAGAAGCAGAGAGACAGGGAAGGAGAGAATATCTGAGAGGCATGAAGGATTTTTATGTCAGCCTGGATCGTGCTTATTTGGGAGATGACAGTACAAGTGGAAGCACTTCGTGTGCTTCACTTGCTTTCATCTGTGTGCGCTCCCTAGAGGGAGTGAGAGTGGTGAGTTAGCAAGGTGACTGGGGGGGGGGGAGGATTAGCTTTCCCTTGAGTAGGACTGTTGGGCAGAGTGATTTTGTTTGTGTGGGTCGTTCTCTCCTCCCCCTCTGAAATCTATACCTGAGAGTACAAAATATGGGAGTCTGTGTTTGCTGATAGTCAGATCAAAGGTTCCCAGAGGGGTTAAAACACCTGGAAAGGGAAAGGAGCTACAGTGGCACTCTGCAGCCTGACCTCCATGCTGTCGGTAAGCAACAGGTGAAAGGGGGCCTGGTACTCAGCCCCACCAGCGTCTAGTCAGATGAAATATGCGAATCTGTGTACGCAGATAGTAAATCTGAGCTTCAGGAGACAGAAGAAAAAGTGGTAACATATATGTTAACATCAGTACTGAAACCCATTGTTAATATGTCATCAGAGCCCCTTGGGTTAGAATCCTTTTGTTTGGCAATAATGAATGTAACTGTTGACTCATACTGTTTAAATGACTGATATTTGTGGCACCAAAGATAAGCATAGCCTCAGTAACTCTCTGAGACTTTGCAAATATTTGCAGGCTAAACGAATATAGTTGGGGAAAAAGAGCCTAGGGATTTTGTAGTGGTTCATTCTCTAGTTTTCCTGTAATTCAAAAGATAACTTACCTGGGGAAAAAAGGTAAATTTTTGACTATAAGGAGTATAGTAGATTGTTCACAATCTTACTCTTTAAGGGCTATTATTGTTCACAATGTTACTCTTTAAGAGTTAGTAGGATTATTCCATTCCATTTGCAGGTTTTTGAGAAAAGAAAATCTGGATGATTTCAGGAAATACTGACAATAATAGTGGGACACTGCTGTTTAATATATGAGTCTCAGTGAACCAGGCTGGAGTCATCCTGCCTCAGCCTCCCAAGTGCTAGGATTAAAGGTGTGGGCTAATTTAAAGTGTTAGTCATCAAATGTGTATACAGAAGCCAGATGGCTCAGTGGTCAGAGTGCTCAGCACTAAGCCTGATGAACCAATGTCGACAAGTTGTATTCTGACCTCTACAGGTATACCATGACTTATGAATATGCTAGTGCATGTTCACACATGTGTGTATATATTCACAGAGGCACAATAAATAAGTACAGTTTTTAAAGGTGTATTTGTTTACATTTCAAACAGTTTGACCTTGTAGCTAAAAATATTATCACTGTAAACCAGACATGGTGACATGCTTGTAATACCAGCACTAGGGAAGCTGAGGAAGGACAGCCAGAAATCTGACAGGAACGTAGGCTACAGAGTGAGTTATAGGCTAGCCCGGGCTATATAGCACAAAGGGGGGTAAAGAGGCAAGCTTTAAACATGAAACTGCCTTTTCTTAGAATAAATGTTTAGCACGCCTTTAATCCTACCACTTGGGAGTCAGAGGCAGGTGGATCTTTGTGAGTTCAAGGCCAGCCTGGTCTACAAAGTGAGTTCCAGGACAGCTGGGGCAACAGAGAGACCCTGTCTCGAAAAGACCAAAAAAAAAGAATAAATGTTTAGTTCAAAACATATCCTCAAAAGCTTAGCCAAACAACAGTCAGAATGGTATATCTATAAGAAGGGAGCAATGTCCAAATGGAAACAACTCGGCTCGATTTCCTCTTTTGGGACATCGTGCTAAGGACGTGGTAAATTTGCACCAGGACAGATGCCCTTTAATTCTCCAATGTTGTGGTACAGTTCGGTGCTGGCTGGAGAATCTTAAGGCTAAAAAGACTGACACATTCAAAAAGTCTTTGACAGTGTTTAAACATTTCTTATCAAAACTTAATTTCCATGAATGATTGATCTGGGCACTTGATGGAAGGCTGAAGGATGTTCAATTACCCATTTTCATGTGCTAATGAAGCCCAGAGTGACTTAAAGGGATTTCCTTACACTGCCCTGGCCTGTTTGGATATGCATAGGACTTCTTGGGTTTCTCTCCCAGGATTTGTCACTACTAAATGGTTGTTTTATTGGGTAACTGGCTCATCTGTCTGCCAGGCCACAGCCCTTGGCCTTCCTCTGTAGAGAGTACTGTAATTAGTGAAGCTGTCAAGCCAGGTGTTTAATTTCAAGAGAACTTATTTTGTACAAATCTTGCAATAATTTGCAAAACCAATGAAGTTCAGATTTCCTGTTTTTTCACAGGAAGCCCTTGGAGATTAGGTTTTGAGTAAAGTCATTTAAAATGGAGGGGGGGGAACTTTCAATTTCAGACTTCCAGTTTAAAAGTTTAGCCATTAGATTCAATTTTGCACACTGCACTAGAATTTTCATGAAAAAATTCTTCAATCCAGGGTTGGCTAGAAAAGCAAGCATAACTGAAGAATCCCTGGTCCATTTTTGAGTGATCAGAGAACAGTCATACTATAGGAAAATATGTAAGATTCTTCCTGGTAAAGCAGATGATGTTTATGAATTAAATCTTGATTATGGTGCATATTCTCATATAATTCAGTACTTAGAACAACTGTCTCTGCCAGTTGAGGGCTTCTGAGGTTAGAGGTAAGTTGTAGACTGGTTTGGGGACCCGAAATAAGTCACCCTCAGCCTCGTAAGTTCGAAACAACAGTTCAAGCATAGAAAGTGTTGTGTGCCTGGCGGAAGGGATCCTGTCTATATGCACATAATGAGCATCCCAGCAAATGCAGCTAAAACCTCTGGGTGGCTTGTCCTTTCTTTCCTGTGTCCATGGTAGGGATGACTCCTCCGACAGCCACTGAGCGAGTAGTGACTTTTGGCTTAATCTTTAGTTTTGTAGAAGGGTTGGGAACAGATCAGGAAAATAAGCAGCTCTGCTTCCTCAGTGGTCCTCTTAATTATCTTGCAATAAAGAGAATTTAATATACTTGCATTGAGATGTGATGAACTTCAAGCTCTGATTAAACTGAAGCCTGAAATCCTCTTAAAACATAACTTCAGGCAGAGGCAGGCGGATCTTTGTGAGTTCAAGGCCAGCCTGGTCTACTGTCTTCCAGGACAGCTAGGGCTACAGGGAGACCCTGTCTCAAAAAGACAAAAAAACTTAACTTCAGATATCATGTTATAATTCCATCTGTCCCTAAAAACGCCTTCTCTTTTCTCTCACTCTCCCTTCCCACAATAAATAAATAAAATAAATAAATACTAGGAAATAAGACCTTAGATAGGTACTACCAAATTATCCTCAACCTTTGGTTGGTGTTCACATGAGAGACAGGCTTCCCTTCTTCCCAGTACTTGGAGGTGAAGGCTGTGTGGTGATCCCTGCCATGCTCCGGTCTCCATCACAAGCATCTGCTCACATCCTGTTCAGGCACTGTACAGAAATGGGAAGAGAGCATTACACCAGTCAAAGGGATGTTCCTTGTGGGTTCTCTACTTTGACAGCAGAGCGTAGTCCTGGGTGCCCTTGGCCATGCTCTGTGGTAGTTTAGACCACTTCACTGTCAGATGATAACACACTGCACTCTAGGTAGCTTTTATTGTTTCCCATGTCCCCATCGTAGTTCATTTGGGGGTCGAGTCATAATGAGATCTAGCCCGATTCCTCTTCTTTTTTTTTTTTGGTCTTTTCGAGACAGGGTCTCCCTGTAGCCCCAGCTGTCCTGGAACTCACTCTGTAGACCAGGCTGGCCTTGAACTCACAAAGATCCGCCTGCCTCTGCCTCCCGAGTGCTAGGATTAAAGGCGTGCGCCACCATGCCCGGCAACCGATTCCTCTTCTTTCTGAATGATTTTTCTCCTTTTACTTCCTTAATCTTTACTTTTTTTTTTTTTCTGGTCTTTTTGAGACAGGGTCTCTCTGTAGCCCCAGCTGTCCTGGAACTCACTATGTAGACCAGGCTGGCCTTGAACTCACAGAGGTCCACCATGCCTGACTAATCTTTACTTTTTGAGAGCTGGTATATCAAAACTTAATTTGAAACAAAAACAGCTATCATTATGTCACAATACTGTTTGAACAAACTATTCATGTAAAATTACCTGCCATCGGGGGCTGGAGAGATGGCTCAGCAGTTAAACCCAGCATTCGGGAGGCAGAGGCAGGCAGAGCTCTGGGAGTTCAAGGCCAGCCTGCTCTACAGAGTGAGTTCCAGGCCAGCTGGAACTACAAGGAGACCCTGTCTCAAAAAAAATTACCTACCATCAAATCTTCCAAACTATATGCTATTAAAGGGTCAGGGACAGATTGACAAATGGATATGTTATTCTTAAAACTCATGTTTTGATACTTTTCATCTTTTTAATATCTTGAGGATTGTTTTGTTTTGTTTTTGGTTTGTTTTTGGTTTTTTGGTCTTTTTGAGACAGGGTCTCCCTGTAGCCCCAGCTGATATCTTGAGGGTTTTAGGCAAAATATAGGAATATGTTCCCCCCGTGATTTGGACTTCTTTCTCTTGAAAACTTTTCCTGTCCTGTCATCCTCACTTGAGGGTTAGCAATCCAGGCTACCCGCCTATCCATCCTTTTTCCATTGCAGTAATTAGTCTTTACACTTTCTTAAACTCCTGAAGAGTCTCTCCAACTCCAGCCTGCTCTGGAGCCAGTCTTCCCTCTACAAGTGTCAGCCCAGTCTTCCTAATCATTAGCACATATGAGGATGGGCTACCTGCCTGCCTGCTAGCCACCACATTTCCTGTATTGCAGTGTTTGTTCAGATGAAAAGAGAAGAGAAAAAAAAGGAACCATTCTGATTAAACTCTTTTAATCTCCAGACCCTCGAATGGCTTTACCTTATAAACAGACTGAACCTTCAAGCACCTGTTTTTTTAAAAATATTTTTATTTTTATTACCCGTATGAGTGTATTGCCTGCATGTATGTAAGTGCACCCATTGTGCAATGCCTGTGGAGGTCAGAAGAAGGCATCAGATCCCCTGGAACTGGAGTTATGGAAAGTTGTTAGCCTCTATGTGGGCGCTAGAAATCAAACCCGGGTCCTATGCCAAAGCAGCCTGTGCTCTTAACACGAAGCCATCTCTCCAGCCCCCTGAACTTCAAGTACCTTAATTCCACATTCTTTTCAAAGCGTCTTAGGAAATCTAATGTTTCTCTCCGATCACCATGTGGGGCTTCATTACATATGCATTCCTTTATTCTTTTTTTCCATTTCTTTTCTTTTTTTCTTTTTCTTTTTTTTTTTCTTTTTTGAGACAGGGTCTCCCTTTAGTTCCAGCTGGCCTGGAACTCGCTGTGTAAACCAGGCTGGCTTTGAACTCACTGAGATTCCGCCTGTCTCTGCCTCCCAAGTGCTAGGATTACAGGCGAGCACCATGCCCAGCCCATATGCATTCTTTTAAATTCATTCTCTCTTTAGCACCTCAGGGTCTTTTTACGTTAATGAATGCATTGACTATTTAGCAAATACCTGACAGGGAAGCCCAGTACTGCTGCTTTCTGGGGGTCTTCTCTCCTTTCCCTGACTAGTAGGCAGCAAAGCTAGCTCTAGTCAGGTGGCCTCTGTGTATAACAAGGGTTTGTGTGGGGGTGCCTCTTAACCTGAACTAGGGGCAGGGATTTCATTTTCTCCAGGGTTTGCTCCAATGCTTTGTAAGAACAGACACCTCACTCCTGGCAGTAACCTGTTCCCATAGGAGAATCTCATTCTCCTACAAGTTTGTATCTTTCCTTTGCTCCTGTCTGAATCACTCTTGTCTCCCCAGAACACTTGCACGGGAGGCTATTTGGCATTTAATTTTGCTTTTTTAGCATAAAATAAACTAAGTTTGACACGAGTTGTTTGAAGCAAATTAGACAAATTCCAAATGAATGAAATACTTTCAAAGTTAAGTCGGATTTCAAAATGTTGCTCAAATGCCTCAGAGTAGATCCGTTCAAACTGTCAACTTACAGTGTAGCAAATATTAACAGAGATTTTTTTTTTATGTGTCATGAGTGTACTGTCTGCATGTAGGAGATTGATGCACCCGTGTCATGCAATGCCACGGAGGTCAGAAGAGGGCGTCGGATTTCCCTGGAACTGGAGATACTGCTAGGCCATCTCTCCAGCCCCATTAACAGAGATTTTTTAAAGGGTTGTTTTCTCTTCCTTCTAGTGAAGAATTACTATAGGCTGAAGAAAACATTGAGAAAGATTGTAAATTTACTTGGGTAATTAGCATTCTTTAGGCATTCCCCTAGGGTTAGGTTTTAATTTTTGGAAGAATTCTGCTCATTTGAAAATTCTCACATATTTAGAGCTGTTGTAGAGGAGGAAAGGGTACAAGGAGTATGTCTCCATGTGTGCATATGAAGGGAAAAGTTATATCAAGATAGAAAGTACAAACAAATCTAAGGTCTAGGTGAAATAGAAAAAGCACTGAGAACGAAGCAACTAACTGAAGCATCTGCGATGAATACACTGTAATTACAGTTTCCCTGTTGAATGTGTGGCAGGCTGGAGTCAGCAGAAGTCCCCTGGACCACCCCGGGTGCCATGGGGTCCTGAGCTGGGCCCAGTCTCCCTCGCTACAGCATGTACTAAAGCTGGTTCAGTCCCTCTGCAAACTAGTTTAGCTTGTGTAATTAAGTCTCACAGCTTGAAACACCCTAGAATCTGGCAGAGCACTCTCCTACAGGCCTGTCCAGTGGTTTTATTATTATTTTTTAACCTCTAAGAGGAGAACCCATTTTGTTTTTCAAACAAAAGTTAAGAATCTCGATTTATGAAATACAGGCTTTACGATGGAATTTTAGGCAGCCATGAAGAAAATGAAATCATGACATTTACAGGAAATAGATACAACTGGAAATCATGGTGTTAAGCAAAATAAGCTAAATTTAGAAAGACAAATGCCACGTGCTTTCCTTCACATGCAGAACCTAGATTTAAAATTGAAAGTGTGTGTATTTATGCGTGTGTTTACAGGTCATGAAACTAGAAAGGGGGTGATGAGGGGGAAGGAAGAGGTCATAATTGGGGTGACAAGTAAGGGGGAGAAAAGGAACCAACTGGGTGGGCAGGGAGGGCCCAGGGAGAGGAACAGGGAAGAATGAAGGTATAATGATTGCACATGCAAATTATGGTGTCATGAAAGCCATTACTTTGTATGCTTACCTAAAAATTTTAATTAAAAAAATTTGTGTTACAGCTTAATACTGTAAGTAAAACACATAATTGCACATTTCAACTTTTATATATTTACATTCATAACATTGATTGATTGATTATTGATTGATGATTGATTGAGGTAAACTAACTAAACTTGTTGAGTCTCATTTGTGAAATCTGTGGTTATGATGCTGAACATGGCAGTGAATGCCTACAATCCCGACTGCTCCAAAACCTGGAGCAGAGAAGCATAAGAGAATTTGAAGCAACTTAGCAAGAACCTCTCTCAAAATCATTAAAAGGGTTTGGGAAACAGCTCACTGGTAAAGTGTCTTGGGTGTCCAGCATGCACAAAAACCAACACTCAATCCTCAGTACTTAAAAAAACACTAAAAATATTTTTTAAACTAAAAAAAAAAATCTATATACATGACAGTAACGGCCTCAGAGCATCTACTTAATTTCTCTACATTGGTTTGTGTTCGCCTTATCTATGCATTTCACAAGACTATTGGCCAATTTCATTCAGTCCTTCTTGAGCTGGAAACATGCAAAGCCACTTGCTGTGGTAGAAGAACAAGAGCCTGGGATCAGGAATCTTAGTTCAGTTCCTTACACTCACTGTTATTTCTGTCATTCCATCTAGTGGCATTGTCAAAGGAGGTGGCACTCTTCAACATTCAATTTAAATTTAAATCCTGTCTTTAGTGGCTCAAGTCCCCTGTTCCCAACTAGCCCACCCAAGTTCTCTCACACACATTCATGCATCTACACAGACCCATCCCCCTACAAACACCAGAACCCACCATGTGCACGGTGTCCTCCCACAACACAATACTATACACACAACAAACATGACATACACATGCCCTACATACACATGCTGGTGAACACACATACAGACACTACTGTGTGGTCTACAAGTCTCCCTGTACCCAGCGTATGCCCTAGATGTATTCGAGGAAAATGGTTTTCTAGAGAAACTTCAGGAAATTCAGTAATTCTGAAGATTTGAATTGTTGGTTTGTTCGAGGACCAAGATTATTTGTTTCTGTATTGGAAAATGCAAGTTAAAGCTGGCCTCAATCTCACAGAGATTTGTCTCTGTCTCCTGAGTTCTGAGATTAAAGACAAGCACCACCATGCCCTACCCAAGAGTATTTTATTTTATTTATTTATTATTTTATTTTATTTTTAGTCTATTTGAGACAAGGTTTCTCTGTAGCCCTAGCTGTCCTGGAACTCACTCTATAGACCAGGCTGGCCTTGAACTCACAAAGATCTGCCTGCCTCTGCCTCCCAAGTGCTAGGATTTAAGGCGCGCGCCACCACGCCCGGCTGAGAATTTTTGAAGCTAGAAATCAGATTATTTTAATATTGTCTTCCTTTAATCTATAACATCGAATTTAGTCTATAAATTTATTGTAGATTGAACATAAAATTGTAGATTACATATGTTTAAATTCACATTTTCTCTATAATCTCTTTTCAAAAGTCTGCATTTAACCTTAGAAAATAAAAAGTGTCGAGGTGTTTTGTTTCATAGAACCTTAAAAGGCAGCACAGTTGTTTTTCCGGTGACAGGTGTCTTTCTCTTTACAAATTTCCAAATGATTGTGACCAAAATAGTTTGGGAGACGACCATAAACAGGGTCTCTGCTTGTTTGACTTTGTGAGAGACAGCACGCAGAACAGGAACTGCAGACACAATAGGTAATAGGTTCCTAGAGTTCAAGATACGGTCCTGCAGGGGGCCGGGTGGAGTTCCTTAAATTTAAGAGGGACATTTTGCTCTTCCAGTTGGAGCAGTGGTCGTACAGAGGCCACCACTCCCCCTCCTTCTCTTGCTGGGTCTGTGCTGGGGAGGTTGCTGTTCTTCCTTTCTTTTACAAGGTGGTAATCTCCTCGTGGCCTGTGGAAATAAAGCTGCTTTGAAAGAGGAGCTTTACACGTTGTAAACTTTTTCCCCAGGGCAAGTCAGCTATCCCTAATGCTTCTTAAAGTTAACATCCTCTCTCTCTCTCTCTCTCTCTCTCTCTCTCTCTCTCTCTCTCTCTCTCTCTCTCTCTCAGCTTTTGTTAATGAAGTAGAGAATGACCAGCTCTGCTTCTCTGAACTGTTAAACAGTACCACTTGGGAAAAGAAAATATGACTGAACCTCTTATACTACTCTATAAAATCAGCAGTTTTGAATTTGCATTTGAAAAGTCAAAAATCTTCTAGGTTTAGGCCAGGTGTTAATCAATGGACATATTCTGTCACCCTTAGGATAAAAAAGGGGAAGATAAGAATTTGTATGTGTTTCTGCTTCCTAAAGAAACATGCTAAAATAAAGAAGAAATTAGTCACAGTAGTCTTTGATGGACCAAAGTGGGAGTATAAGGGGGAGAATGGAAGGGACCTGGCTGGAGGTACAGCCTGGGCTAAGCTTCTTCCTGTGTGTCTTTTTACAGCATTCTGACTTTTGAATCATGTAGTGTAGTAGCTACCCCAAAAACATAAAATAAGGCCAGATGTCGTGGGACAAGTTTATAATCTCAGCCCTTGAGGGGAGACATAAGCCGGAGGCTGGTGGCAAGTTCAAGGTGAGCCTGAACTATAGGGTACATTCCAAACCAGCTAGAGCTCCCTGTCTCGAAAAGACCACACAAAAAAAAACCCAAACAGCTAGAGCTACGACTGTCTCTACACACACACACACACACACACACACACAAATAACAAAGCAAAACCACACTCTGTGTGTGTGTGTGTGTGTGTGTGTGTGTGTGTGTGTGTGCTGTCTTTTTCGAGATAACATCTCCTTGTAGCCCCAGCTGCCCTGGAACTCACTATGTAGACCAGGCTGGCCTCAAACTCACAGAGATCCACTGGCCTCTGCCTCCCAAGCGTTGGGATTAAAGATATGTGCCACCATGCCTGGCTAGTTGGTGGGTTTTTTGTTTTTTCTGTTTGTTTTTTTGAGTCAGGATCTCCCTGTAGCCTCAGCTGGTTTGGAACTGGCTATGTAGCCCAGTCTGACCGCTGCCTCCCAAGTGCTAAGATTAAAGGTGTGAGACACCATACTTGGCTTTGTTTTTAAAGTGGCAAATATATATATATATATATATATATATATATATATATATATAATATATATATTAAATAAAGGTCATCACTGAACATTGGTTAGTTAGTTGGTTAGTGCTAGGGATTGAACTCAGGGCCTCGGGCATGCTGAGCTAAAAAGATGGACTCTACCACTGAACCATACCCTACCTAGTCCACATTTTAATCTTAAAATTTTTTTATTTATTTTGCGTATTTTGCCTGCATGTATGTAAGCATACCCATGCATGCAGTGTCCACAGAGGGCCTCAAATTCCCTAGAACTGGAGTTAGAGATGGTTGTTAGCTGCCATGTGGGTTCTGGGAACCAAATTCAGGTCCTCTGCAAGAGCAGTAATTGCTCTTAACCGCTGAGCCATCTCTCCAGTGCTTTTAATCATTTTTAAGTACACAATGTAGCATTAAGCTCATTCACAGTGTTGTTTATTCATCACCACTATCTATCCTAGCATTTGTCATCCCAACAGAATCTCCATCTGTATACCTATTAAACAATCCCCATCTTCCAAATCCTAATTCTACTTTGTACTGACATTCTAGGAATTTAACGTAAGTGAAGTGAAGCAATATTTACCCTTTGTATCTATCTTACATCTCTCAGCATTATGTTTTCAAGTTTCCTACATGGTGTGACATATATTAGAACTTCATTTCTTTATATGACTAATATTCCACTATATACCACATATACTACCATTCATCTGTTAGTGGACATTTGGGCTGTTTTGACTTATTAGCTATTCTGAGTAAACTAAGTCTTTTACTGGTGTCTTAGTGCCATGGTAGAGTCAACATGAGTTTCAAGTCTATTCCATAGAGAACAAAACAGAATTCAAAGATATTTTTCCAACTCTGTCAGTTTTGAAGCAACGCTCTTGTTTATTCAAGATTAGTTTGAAGTTAAAACACATTTAAATGATAGGAAATAGCTGCTAAAATGAAGCCATTTTCCAAACACAACATGGCAGATAGAAGGCAATATTAATGAACACAGGCTAATGGAAAACACTCATGTCTGAGTCTGTGTATATGACTCCATTGTGAACTGGCCAGAGAGAGTGACCTGAGCACCTTTAAACCCTCCCCCTCCTCCCTCCCCACCGGAGGGCATCAAGTTAAGAATAAAGCAACCAAGTTTAGAAACCAGCAAAGGGAAGCAGAGACAAGAATTTGGGGTAAGTTCACACAGTTGCTTGACCACTGACCCTGGGCAAATGTCCCCTCATCTCTCAATGATGAATGGTGTAGCAGCTTTGACGAAGCTGAGCAATCCTGGTCCCAAGGCCAGCTGCCAGATATTCTTTCCTTTTTGGAAAGAGACCCTGAAGGGATGTTGATTTAGTGGCATCCTCTCAGGGGTGACTCTGTCAGTCATGACGATAAAGTGGAAGCAAGGGCCTGAGTAAAGGCCGGGACCACTTTAGGAATGAGAAATAAAGCCGGTGGTAGGTTGAGGAGGGCAGTAGGCTCTGGGTGGGAGAAGCCTCCGTTATGGTGAATGCGTGTCTCTGACTTTGGGAGAAAAAATATAAAGAGCACTACTGATATTCACCGAAGAGTCTCAGATTAATTGGTGAGGAATTTAACAAAGAAGAGTCTTAGGAGGTTTGGTATGTGGCAGAGTTACAGAGGTACCAAGAAACTATCATCTGAGTTGATTTTCCCTCAATAAAATGTCTTTAAAAAATAATAATGGCCGGGCGTGGTGGCACACGCCTTTAATCCTAGCACTTGGGAGGCAGAGGCAGGTGGATCTCTGTGAGTTCAAGGCCAGCCTGGTCTACAGAGTGAGTTCCAGGACAGCTGGGGCTACAGGGAAACCTTGTCTCAAATACAGCAATAATAATAATAATAATAATAATAATAATAGACAAAATTTGACTCTGAAAAAACAAGTTTGGTAATCAAATGTAGTTATAAAAGCAGTTATGTCAGTGTAATGATTTATAGTGGCTTTTTTAATAGACTATGTGATTTAAGAAGAGATTGGTCAAAAAAAAAATATATATATATATATATAAGCCGGGCGTGGTGGTGCATGCCTTTCGTCCTAGCACTTGGGAGGCAGAGGCAGGCAAATCTTTGTGAGTTCAAGGCCAGCCTGGTCTACAGAGCGAGTTCCAGGACAGCTGGGGATACAGGGAGACCCTGTCTCGAAAAGACCAAAAAAAAAAAAAAAAGAAGAGATTGGGTTTTCAGAAAAATTGAGGAGATGATAGGGGTTCCACACAACACACACCTAGTTTCTTCCATTTCAGCATCTTGCCTTCGTTATTAAGGCAGCATTCTGACACATGTTTAGGAACTGAAGCCCACACTTCCCTGGCAGACTCCTGCTTCTTACCCAGTTTCCTCTTTCTGCTCCAGGGCAGCAGTCAGATGCCGAATTTCATGTGTCGGTCCTGTGCCTTGGGCTTCCCTGGGCTGTGAGTCTCCCTGCTTTGGCTCTTCTTCCTCTTGACCTTGGACTTCAGATGAGGACTGCTCAGGTGTTTTGTAAAATGTTCCCAGCTGGAATCTGTCCCATTTTTTTTCTTTTCTTTTTAATCTTTTATTTATTGTTTTTAGTTTAGGCGTATAAGTGTATTGCCTGCACGTATGCGTCACGAAATGCCCACAGAGGTCAGAAGAAGTCATCGGATCCCCTGGAACTGGCGCTATGGATGGTTGTTAGCTGCCATGTGGGTGCTGGGAATCAAACCCCAGTCCTCTACAAGTGCTGCCAGCACTCTTAACTGCTGAGCCATCTCTTCAGCCCCTCTTTTTTATGGTTAGACTGGGATTATGGATTTTGTGGAGCAACACCACAGAAGTAAAGTATCATTTCATCATCCCAAAGGTATGTGCTGTCAATGTGTGACACACATCACTGTTGATGTGAGCCTTAATGGCATGGTGGAGGTCACGTCTGTCACATTTCTCCCCAGTGAAGTGACTCTTTTTGTTCTACTTTCCCATGCCATACTCTTTGGAAGGAAGTCACAGAGTCTAGCCCATACTTGAAGAGAGAGTTATGTTATACTTCCTTGAAAATAGAAATGCTTCGTAAATTACTTGGTAGAAAGGGGCTTTCTAGTCTAACAAATGCTTAGAATCATTTCTAAGTTATTATATGCTGTCTATTTATAAACATTCCCTAAGTGGCATCTCAAAATAACAAAGTAATTGAAATGTAGGTTAGTCACAAATATTGAATGAACTTTATAGCTTTTTTTCTTTATAACTGAAGCAAAAAATTAGAAGCTAGGCCTGGAGTACATGCTGTATACTCCTGTTTTCCCAGATATTTGGGATACTGAGAAAGAAGGGGATCTCTTTTATTCAGAAGTCAGCCTCAGCGACAGGAAGACTCAACTCCTGTCTCAAAAATAAAAATAGTTTGATTAATTTTCATTTCATTTATCCATGGCAAAAGGCACACACACACACACACACACACACACACACACACACATATTAAATGAACAACAAAAAGAAAGGAATAGGATTTTTAGAAATAAATGTGAATATTCCACATAGTGGTTATTTATCCTCTAAATAAAAAAATGATGTACTGTGTTTATCAATGACTCAATTTCCTACTTTTTGCTTTATCTTTTATTTTATTTTATTTTATTATTTTTTTGGCCGGGCACAGTGCCACACCCCCTTTTTTTTTTTTTTCTCGTATGCATATGAATGTACTGTCTGCATGTAGGTCTGTGCACCCATGTCAGAAGACGGTGTCAGATTCCCCTGAAACTGGAGTTACAGACGGTTCTCAGCCGCCATGTGGGTGCTGGGGATCGAACCCTTGTCCTCTGCAAGAGCATTCGGTGCTCCCAACTGCTAGGCCATCTCTCCAGCCCCATATCTTTTATTTTTTTTTAAAAACTATCAAATTTTGGGCCGGGCGTGGTGGCGCACACCTTTAATCCTAGCACTTGGGAGGCAGAGGCAGGTGGATCTTTGTGAGTTCAAGGCCAGCCTGGTCTACAGAGTGAGTTCCAGGACAGCTGGGGCTACAGGGAGACCCTGTCTCTAAAAGACAAAAACAAAACAAAACAAAACAAAAACAAAAACAAAAAAAACAAAACAAAAAAAAAAACTATCAAATTTCTGGAAGAAAGCCAGAGATATAGATCAGTGATAGAGGGAACTTAGCATGTGCAAGTCTCTGACTTTAATCCTTAGCATAAAAATTAATTAATTAAGGTTAAGGAAAAAAAGAGAACCAATATTTGCTAAGTATTTCCTGTATGCTGTGTCATTTACATTAGTATCATCTGAGAAAATCTCTAAGGGATGATAGAAGCTATCACTCCAGTGTGAAGGACTAGGAAGCTGAGGTATGAGGATACTAAACAGTTTGTCCGAAACCTATACAGACTAATCTGAAGCCAGTCTAAGTCTAAAAAATGTTCTTAGGAGCTCTTTGTATTATTCTACACATACCATCAGTCAGACTTTTGTTCCTGTCCTTCATGGTGAGATTCATAAAGGGGACCAAAACCAAACAGCCAAACAACCAAGCAAACGGCGACAAAAACCCTGGAGCGGGGCTGGAGAGATGGCCTAGCGGTCAAGAGCACCAACTGCTCTTGCAGAGAACCTGGGTTCGATCCCCAGCACCCACATGGCAGCTGAGAATCGTCTTTAACTCCAGTTTCTGGGAATCCGACACCCTCTTCTGACCTTCGCAGCATTGCACAACACGGGTGTACCAACCTACATGCAGACAGTGCATTCATACACATAAAAATAAAAAATAAATAAATAAAATTTTTTTTTAAAGTTTAAAAAACAAAGAACCCTGGAGCCATAACCTGGCATTCCACACAACCACTTTTCTATGATCTGCGTCATTCATAAATGAGTATTGGCTCTTAGTTGGTTGGACAAGTCCTTTCATACCTGAATTTCAGTTTCCAAGTGGATAGAGAAGTTTGAGGATGTGACCCAGGAACTCTTTCCTAGCATCTGTGTCTGCGCCCTACTCCATGTCCCTTCCCCATGTTTTAACCCCCCAGCTATACATCCTGTTGATATCTCACTCCAAGTTGTTTTTCTACTGTCTCAACTATGATCTGAATCTGAGTCTAATAAAACACTCAGAAAAATCAAACCAGTACCCACATGTCCAAGTAAGTATTCCAGAGCTTTTTGAATCCTCTTGCCCTGGTGGGCCAGCGCTTCCTATTGGACAATCTCAGTCTGGCCATGAACCCCCATAACTAAACTACATTCATTCATTCATTCATCCATTCATTCATTCATTCGTGTGCAGGGATGTGTGTGTGTGTGTGTGTGTGTGTGTGTGTACCAGCACATGAGGAGATCAAAGTACAACTTCCAGGAGTCAGTCCTTCCCTTCCTTCCTTCTATCATGTGTTTCTTGAGAATCAAACTCAGGTCATCAGTCTTGCCAGAAAGTGCCTTTATCTACAAGGCTCCGACTCCCGTAGTTAAATGCAAATGTGTGTGTCAGTACTATTCTTCAAAGTTTCAAGGAATTATGGTCTTTAAATAATTGTCGCACACTAATATATTATTGTTTTTACACTACAAATAATTCCCTCTTCCACACACCAGGTATGTAATTAATACTATGCACTTCCAGAGGATTAAAAATAGCCCAGACACCTCTTTTTATTTGTATGGTGTGATAACAAAGAAAAAATAGCAGCTCAAATTTAATTTTAAGGCTGCTGTTCTGTGGAAGGAAATGGATTCACTATTAAACAGACTGGAAGCTGAGCAGATGGCTCAGATGGTGAAGTATTTGCTGAGCAGGGATGATGACGTGCCTTAAACTGTCAGCATCCCTGGGAAAGCTGGCATAGGAACATGCACCTATAATCCCAGCCCTGGGAAGAGAGAGACAAGAGGAGCCTGCCGGCCTGCTGGCCGACCAGTCTAGCCCAATCAACAAGCTCCAAGTTCAGGGAGAGACCCTGTCTCAAAAATAAAGTGGAGAGAGGCTAGAGGGATGGTTCAGTGCTTAAGAGCGCTGGCTATTCTCACAGAAGATCCGGTTTCAATCCCAGCACTCACCTGGTGGCTAATAGCCTCCGATCCAATACCATCTTCTATCCTCCACAGGCACTGCACGACACCAGTGGACTTACATACATGCAGGCATAATACTCAGATACAAAAATAAAAATAGACTTTTAAATATTTTATTATTTTTATTTTATGTGGATGAGTACATTGCCTGCATGTATGCAATGCCCATGGAGTTCAAAAGAGTGAGTCAGATCCCCCTGGAACTGGGGTTACAGATGGTTGTTAACCATGTAAGTTTTGGGACTCAAATCCTGGTACTCTATAAGAGCAGCCAGTGCTCTCAATTGCTGAACCATCTTTCCAGGCTCCATCTCTCAATTTTTAAAAAATAAAACAAAATATCCTAGTCATGGTGGCAAACGCCTTTAATTCCAGCACTCAGAAAGCAGAGGTGGGTGGATCTCTGTGGATTCAGGCCAGCCTGGCTACATAGTGAGTTCCAGGTCAGCTGGGTGTGCAAGGAGACCCTGTCTCAAAAAGACCAAAAATTTAAAAACTAATTAACTTAATTTAATTAAATAAAGTGGGGAGCAATTGAGGAAGATACTGGATAATAATCTCTGGTGTATAGTATCCAAATCAGCCAGATCTAAGTTCAAAGAGAGACGCTGTCTCAAAAATAAAGTGGGGAGCAATTGAGCAAAACACCTGATATCAACCTCAGCTCCATAATTATGCACCCACATGTTGCATCCTTAATCATTCATCTGGTGGAAGAAGCCACGTAGGAATGTACAGAACTTAGAGCTTTTCTTTTTTTGTCTTTTTGAGACAAGGTCTCCCTGTAGCCCCAGCCATCCTGGAGCTCACTATGTAGTCTAGGCTGGCCTGGAACTCACAGAGATCTGCCTGCCTCTGCCTCCTAAGTGCTAGGATTAAAGGCTTGCACCTCCACGCCCAGCCTAGAATTTAGAGCTTTTTTTCTTTTTTCTTTTCGAGACAGGGTCTCCCTGTAGCCCCACCTGTCCTGGAACTCACTCTGTAGACCAGGCTGGCCTTGAACTCACAAAGATCTGCCTGCCTCTGCCTCCCAAGTGCTAGGATTAAAGGCGTGCGCCACCACATCTGGCAGAGCTTTTAAATTTCACAAAATTCTGGCTGGCAGGATGGCTCAACTTGCTGCCAAACCTGTGACCTGAATTTGATCCCCAGAGCTCCTACTGTGGATGGAGAGTATCGATTCCCAAAAGTTATCTTTTGATGATACATGCACCCTTCATGGCACATGTGTGTGCACACAATAAATAATTACAAAATATTTTTTTAATTTTTTAAATTTATTCTTTATGTGTATGAATGTACTGTCTGCATGCAGGTCTGTGCACCCGTGTCATGCAATGTCACGGAGGTCAGAAGAGGGCGTCGGATTCCCCTGGAACTGGAATTAAAGAGGGTTCTCAGCCACCATTTGGGTGCTGGGGATTGAACCCGGGTCCTCTGCAAAAGCAGTCGGCGCTCCTAACCGCTAGGGCATCTCTCCAGCCCCCTGCAAAGTATATATTGGTCTTTTCGAGACAGGGTCTCCCTGTAGCCCCAGCTGGCCTGGAACTCGCTCTGTAGACCAGGCTGGCCTTGAACTCACAAAGATCCACCTGCCTCTGCCTCCCGAGTGCTAGGATCAAAGGCGTGGGCCACCATCCCTGGCTCAAAATATTTTTTAACAAAATAAAATGTTACCAAATTGAAGGCTATCTTTTTTTTTATTTTTTTTTTAACTTTATTTATTTTTTGTATGTGTATGAATGTACTGCCTGCATGTAGGTTTGTGCACCCGTGTCATGCAATGCCGCAGAGGTCAGAAGAGGATCTTGGATTCCCCTGGAACTGGAGTTCTGGAATTGGAGTTACAGAAGGCTATCTTTTTCTGTCCAGTAGAGTACAGATGAAAGCACTAGATGAGTTGGTTGGTAAAGAGGAAGGAACTCAGGACCTCACACGTGGCAGCCAAGTGCTCTATGACTGAGCGGTCGGTACTCCTGAGCCTCCACACACCCTGAACATTGATTTCATGTTCAGTCATCTGCCAGACACTTGTGTGGTTACTCACACAGTCTTTTTTTTTTTTCTTTGCTTGCTTTTTATTTTATATATATATATTTTTTGTACAAGGTTATCAAATCTAGACCCGTGTCCCCCACCCTATCCCCCCACCCCCACCAGAGCTCATGCATTCTGCCAAACATGCTTTTCATCTCTTTCTCAGTCTTTCTCAAAATTCTCCATGTGGAAGCTGACTGTTTTGAGCAGAAGTTCAATGTTTCAGTCACACTTTTTTTTTTTTTTTTTTTTTGTGTTTTNTATATATATATATATATATATGTATTATACTATTTATCATATATATGTTTAATATATATATTTGTTTGTTTGGTTTTTGAGACAGGGTGTCCCTGTAGCACCAGCTGGCCTGCAACTTGGTGTGTAGATGAGGCTGGCCTCAAATTCACAAAGATAGCTCCACCTGCCTTTGCCTTCCGAGTGCTGGGATTAAAGGCCTGTACCACCACACCCAGCCCTTAAAAATATCTCATCTCCATGTAAGACCCTCGGTGACACAAGCTTTGAGGACTGTGCTGCTTTCTTCTGAGTTGTTTTCTAGGTGAAATAGATTTGGAATATTCAAGTCTTGAATCTGCTTTTTAAAATTAATTTTAAAAACTTTATGTGTATGAGTGTATTGCCTGCATGTGTGTAAGTGGACCTGTGTCCTGCAGTGCCAGAAGAGGTGAGAAAAAGACACTGGATCCCCTGGGACTGGAGTTACAGATGGTTGTTAGCCACCATGTGGAGGTGGGAAGTGAACCTGGGTCCTCTGCAAGAGCACGTAGTGCTCTTAACCTCTGAGCCATCTCTCCAGCCCACTGAATCTGCTTTTTCTAAGAAATATCTCATATAAGACTCAGTGGTTATTTATCATGTTTAGACTTAATTTAGAGGAGAAGAAAATTTAGGAACAATTTTCCTTCCTGCTGTAGAAAAGAAAAGGATATGGTCTATCATGGTATGGGATTATTGTACCTCCTTATGATCAGGTTGGTGCTCTTGGGAGAGTAAGTTGTGTATAGGTTTCCTCACAAAGTCAGTAGGCCCCGTAACATGATACACTAATGTCTTCTGGTGTTTAGTCATGGAGAGTAATGGGAATAATAAACGTGACTAAAAGTTGGTAATCGCATACACAGGGAACTCAGAAGTTTTGAAACAGACTTCATGTGTTTCGCAAATTCAACAAAGCCCTGAGAGGACGCTCTGACTTTCTTTCATTTCTTTCCTTCAGCAATCTTCCCTCAAATTCCATAACGCATAAGACTCCGCTAACAGACGTGCATCTCATGTGCCTGTTCTCTTTTTCTTCAACTTTTCTTTGTGAGTTTGTGAGTGACGTTAAGGAAATAACTCATCAGACTTTTTTTTTTTTTCCCTTCCCTACTGGCTGCTGAGATCCAGCTGAAGGCACTGCGGTGTGCAGGGCTCGGCACTCTGCCACTGAGCTCTGTCCTCAGCCCCATTAGACAACGTCAGTGACAGAACGTTGCTTTCTTTTGGTTTATTGTATAATTTTCATTAAAGGTAGAATCCTATTTGCGTATTTGACTTAAAGAGCAGAAGTCTGCTCCATAATGTCATGGAAGAGAGGGGCTAATGTAAATTGAAATGAAGGTGCATTGAGCAGCCCCTGGCTGTTCAGCATGGATGAGTGGTACCTAGCAATTGCTTTCTGAGTTCAGCGCTTAGGTATGCAGGTTTTAATTTTTCCTCTCTCTTTTAGGGAATTATTTGGGCATAGAAAGATGTATGTCTATAGGCAGGAGGCTGTAGAATAAGAATGAATGCAGAACAAGACAGTTATGGATGAGAAGAAGCAAACAATAAACTTTCCATCTGTGGGAAAACATGGAACAGCAAAACCACAGACAGGAAACAGTGCTAACTCAAAACGAGTCACAGAAGTAAGTTTCAGCAAATGGGAAAGAGAATGTAAGACGTGCTGTTTTTACCAAAGACATGTGTCAGAGTTTGAGCATCGCCTACCGCAACTTCATCTTTTCTCTCCCTCGGCCCCCCACTTCCACATTGTTGAAATTCGGATCCCCACCACCCACCTTATTCTGCCACAATATGTCCTATGTGATCTACTCAGATCTCATTAAACTGATTTACTGGGCACACAGGCTCTGTTCACCCTCAGTTTATTCCTACTTTGTTTAAAATTCGGGAAGTGCTGGGGGAGGGGCAAGACATTAATTGCTGCACTTGTGCAAACGGAGTGCCAGCTGATTTATGGCAAAGGTTATAAAGGAAAAGTATTAACTGTGCCTCATTCCATTTGGCAAAACCATCCTGCACAATGTCCACAGAAACCCCAAGAGTCCTGTTTTGTAAGAAGAAGGGGGGGAAAAAACTCCACCAAAGATGTGCTCTTCTTCTTTTGAGCATTAATTAAGACTGTAAATCACAGGCCACATGAAACAACTGTATACGACAGAACGTGGATGGTCCGGGAAATCTGCGGGGCTCGTGTGATCAGTCTGAATACCTACACCAAAGCCCTAAAGGGAGGGCAGACTTCAAAGGGCAGTTTGGGCATGAAGGAGAGGGCTGCTCCAGCGCGGAGAGGAAGAGTTGTAAAGTACAGACTGCCATGGAAATAGGAAGGGACAGAGAAGGGAGCGGAACAGCTCAGGGTTTTTTCTTAAAAGTGCCGGATAAATATTGAATATGTGTATTCTAAAACAGGGGTTTGGTTTTCATCATTTAGGAATGTCTTCCAAATGAAAACATGCTCCTTGAGGAGAGAAAATAAAATATTCTCTTTTTTTATAATTTCTTTTTTTGGGGGGAGGGCTTTTTGAAATAGGGTCTCCCTGTAGCCCCAGCTGGCCTGGAACTCACTATGTAGACCAGGCTGACCTTGAACTCAGAGATCCGCCTGCCTCGGTCTCTGCCTCTGCCTCCCAAGTGCTAGGATTAAAAGCATGCACCACCACACCTGACAAATTTCATTTTTTTAACCCATGTGAAGTGTCCTTGGACCTCTCACCATTTTCTACCGCTTAGTCTCAGGCCATTCGTGTGACATTTAGCTCAGAACATGTGAGGCTCACGCGTGGGTTTGCAAGTGATGACTCGCTTTCCTCCATGCGGGCTCAGCTTGCAGCACAGAGGTCGTATTATGGTTTTGGAGGTCTCTTGTTCCTCTTCTATCCTCACATGCACTGAATACCTGCCATCAATTTTTTCTTTATTGATTCTGTTTGTCTGCCTGTTTGTCTGTCTGTCCGTCTGAGAGAAGTTCTCCCTGTAGACCTAGCTGGACTCTGTCTCACGGAGATCTGCCTGCCCCTGCCTCTCAAGTGCTGGGATTAAAGGTGTGCCCTCCTTTTTTCTGATTCTTTCAAGGCTCCTTATATGTCTTTATTCAGAGATAACATGGCTGACACACAGTCTTCACAGGAGTTTCGTTTTCTTCTGATAGGGCTAGGTTTCTGATTTGTCCTTACACTGAAGCAGTCTTGTACCTTTTGATCCAATTATTATGTATGTGTATATATATATATGTATATATACATATATATACATATTGCTGTGCATATATATATAAATATATATATACATATATATATACATATATATACATATATATGCATATATATATGCATATATATGTATATATATGCACAGCAACCCAAGAACTAAGGTTAAGTCCAAATTCATTTCTGTAGACCAGAATTTCCACATTGGACCCTTGCTCCATGAGTGTAGTTTGTTATTATTTTATTGTGTTTTTGGTGTTTTGGTTTATCTTTTATTTTCCAGGGACTGATCCTAGGGCTTTGGGAATAAAAAAAAATGTCCCTCTTTTACTTTTTATTTTGACACTGAGTTGCTCAGGTTTGCCTGGAACTAACTTCACAGCCCAGGCAGGCTCTGAATTTGGCATCTTCCTGCCTCAGCTTCTTGAGCAGCTGGGATCATAGGTTTTCGTTATCGGATCCTGCTCAAGAGAGGTTATGCAACTGAGAATTATCCACAAACCTCCATTGAAAACATCATTGTCTATAGCTGGTGAAAGTGAAGATCTGAAAATAACTCAAATATGCATTAACAAAGGTTAAGCTTAATAAAACAAGGGTGTGTGGGATACTCTCTCAACATAATGGGACAATAAAACATGGTACAAAAATTAAAGCATTGGTATGAAAATGTATTTGTACTATATTAATTTAAAATAGTATATATGGTCCTGTTTTGCTTCTGTTTTTCTAACATTATTGAGATCCAACTGACATCTTCTAAACTGCACATATTTAACACACTATTTGATGTTTTGACATCTACAGGCACCTGTAATATCATCAGAACCAGAACAAACATTTCATCAGCATTTTTTCAAAGTTTCTTTGTACTTCTTTATAATCCACTAATTCATCTTCTCTTCCTTCCCTATTTAATTCATATGTTTAAAATAAATACTGAGAAGGAGGGGGTACTTACCGGTATTCTTTTTGCTGTTTGTTTTCCATATGCCTGATAAAGAATATCGTTTGTTTGTTTGTTTGTTTGCTGTTTGTTTGTCTCTACCTCATATATTATTTCGTGTGTGTGTGTGTGTGTGTGTGTGTGTGTGTGTGTGTATCTGAAACATTTAATTCCCTTATCTCCTGTTGTGTATATTCTACAACCATTTTCTTTGTGACCATGGAAATCACATTAAGTATCTGAAACTTAAAACTAAAACTTCAACTTTATTTATTTGTTTTTATGTGTATGAGTGTACTGCATGTAGGTTGGTGCACCCATGTAGTGCAATGCCACGGAGGTCAGAAGAGGGTATCAGATTCCCCTGGAACTAGGGTTAAAAACGGTTCTCAGCTGCTGTGTGGGTGCTGGGAAATCGAACCTGGGTCCTCTTCAAGAGCAGTTGGTGCTCTTAACCACTGAGCCATCTCTCCAGGCCCCAAACATTTCAATTTTAATCCACATGAATTTAACATAGTAATATTCAAAATCTGCTCAGTTATTAATCCATTCCAATCTCTGTCAGTTTTGCTGTAACCTATGTCTTGGTATATTATATGACCAAAACCAAGAAATAATAATCCTAAATTCTGTAGAGTATAAAAAGTAGAGTTTAAAACAGTTTTATAAGCCAGTGAGATGGCTCAGCAAGTAAAGAAACTTGCCGCCAAGCCTGAAGACCTGAGTGATTCTGGAGACGCACACAACGGAAGGAGACAACGGACTCTTTCAAGTTATCTTCTGACTTCCATGCATGTGCCATGGTACATAGATGCATGCGTGTACACACACACACACACACACACACGCACACACACACCACACACACAAATGTAATTTTTTTTTCAATTTTATGACAATACTCATTTTTACAATTGCTCCTGTTTTTGCCTTTACTTCTTTTAAAATAGCTTTTTTCTTCATATAGCCTTGAGTTGCTGTCTAAGCTCTTTTAATTTTTAGCTTTCAAGAGTCTCTTTAGCAGCTGGGCGTGGTGGCGCATGCTTTTAATCCCAGCACTCGGGAGGCAGAGGCAGGCAGATCTTTATGAGTTCAAGACCAGCCTGGTCTACAGAGCGAGCTCCAGGGCAACTGGGACTAAAGGGAGACCCTGTCTCAAAAATACCAAAAAAAAAAAAGAGTGTCTTTAGCATTTCATGTGGATAGAGCTTCTGGTAACCAGGTCCTCTAATTTTGCTTATCTTGGGATGCCTTAATTTCTTCTAATTTTCAAAGTGCAGTTTTGCCAGATGTAGGAATCTTAGCTGATTTTTTTCTTTTCTTTTAGCATCTTGAATTGACTTATTGCTTCCTGACTTCTAAAGTTTCTGGTGAGAAATCTGCTGATGATTTTATTAAGAATTCTTTATATGCGATAAATTACCTCTCTTGAGATGATGTGTCTTGATGTGAGTTCCAGGATTTATCCAACTTAGTATTTAGAGTTTATTGAACTTTTTAGATCCTTAAAGACTTTCATCAGATCTGGGCAATTTTTATCCTTTATTTCCTCAAATAATCTTCCAGCCTCTTTTTATCTCTTTTCTTTATTTTTTTATTTATTTATTTTTTATTATTATTAATTTTATTTATTTCTGTATGTGTATGAATGTACTGTCTGCATGCAGGTCTGTGCACCTGTGTCGTGCAATGCTGCAGAGGTCAGAAGAGAGCGTCAGATTCTCCCAGAACTGGAGTTCTCCTGGAATTTCAGACGGTTCCCGGCCGCCATGTGGGTGCTGGGGATCGAACCCGGGTCTTCTGTAAGAGCGGTTGGCGCTCTTAACCGCTAGGCCATCTCTCCAGCCCTTATCTCTTTTCTTTAAAAGACTGTCATGATGTCCTGTTGGTTAACAGGAAAATGTCCCAAAGGTCCCTTGGCCTTTGATTTTTTTTTTTTTCCAAACTTTTTTCCTTTTATTCCTCAGACACATTGATTTCCACCATCTTTTCTCCAAGTTTGCTGATTCTTCTCTCTGCTCACATCTGGCAGAATCTCTGAAGTAGAGTTTTCACTTCAACCCAGGAATTTCTTAGTCTCTTTGTAGGCTTTGTTCCCCTTTACTGGTATTTCCATTTTTGTTCATGTATCAGCTGACACATTTCCTTTCATTTTTGAGTATCTTTAACACAGCTGTTTTAAAGTCTTTGTCTTGTAAGTCTGCCACCTGGATTTCCCAAGAGACAGTTTCAGGTTTATTTTTTCATTCATACTAGCCTTATTTTTTAATACCTGTGATTTTTCATTGTTGTTGCTGTTGCTACTTAAAGTTGAACATTTAGCTCTAATAACATAGTAGTCCTTGAAGTCAGATTTTCCTCTTTCCCCAGTGTTTGTTTTCTTCTTCTCTTTTTTGACTTGTTTTCTATTGTAGGTTATCTCTATGCTAAATTTCACCATGAGGTATAAATTTAAGGTCTCGGATGGTTTATGCTGAACACTTTTCTGATTATGTGTAGTGACTTCTATATTTATCAATTCTATACAATTTTTTTTTGACTGTGCTACTCATTAATGTCTGGCTCCAAGAAAGAAAAAGGAGAAAAATGAACAGGGAGAAAACTGCTGTTTCTTTAGATTTTTCTTTTTCTTTTCTGGAAGTTGTTTAAACAGAAAGAGAAGAACCTGAAATGGATGGAAGGAGTAGACAAAAACTGCCTGATTCCATGTGTATGTACTTTACGATCAGAATCTGTAATCCATGGTCAGAACATAGTTCCCAAAATTTGAAGAGGAGAATCTTCATTGGTTGCTCTGGCTCCCTGCTGCTGCGGGAATCCATTCTCAGCTGCCTATCATGGTCCTGGAGGGGAAGGAATGGTAGTTGCTACCAAGATAAAAGCTAAAATTGACCCAAATTAGCCACAATTTACCATTTAAGCCTTCCTTTACAAGTTGCATGTGTTCAATATAGTTTCAAAATAATCAAATCAAACAGATTTTTGCCAGTATGATTGTTGTCTAGGTGTAGGACAGATTCCCTACTGGTTACCCTTCCAATTCTCCGTCCCAGTTGCCATTATTATTATTTTGCATTGCTGAAAATGACACATCCTAAGCAACTGGTCTACCTCTGGACTACACTCCAACCTCCAATTGCAATTTTAAATGCGTAATTTTTTATCCTCCTTTATGTGTTTTCAATAATTTTATCCTGATTTGAACTTGTTAATCCTAAAGGGCTGTTTCTAAAGATGATTAAATAAGGGGGCTGGAGAGATGGCCTAGCAGTTAAGAGCACCAATTGCTCTTGCAGAGGACCCAGGGTCCATCCCCAGCACCCATATGGAGGCTGAGAACCGTCTTTAACTCCAGTTCCAGGGGAATCCGACACCCTCTTGTGACCTCTGTGGCTTTGCACGACACGGGTGCACCAACCTACATGCAGACAGTACATTCATACACATAAAAAATAAATAAATAAAATAAAAAAATAAGATACCACATATGCTTCTGTTTTTAAAACTTTTTGAGGGGCTGGAGAGATGGCTCAGTGGTTAAGAGCACCGATTGCTCTTGCAGAGGACCTGGGTTCAATTCCCAGCACCCACATGGCAGCTAAGAACTGCCTTTAACTCTAGTTCCAGGGGAATCCGATGCCCTCTTCTGACCTCCACAGCATTGCACAACACAGGTGCACCAACCTGCATGCAGACAGTACACTCATACACATAAAAAATAATAAATAAATTAAAAAAAAAACTTTTTTAAAATAAGTAAGTTATCTCCTCTCATGCTCATATTATTTCTAACTAGGTCATAACTTTGGGAAAATACAGAATAAATATGGTACAAGTGGCCTCTTTGATTTCCTGTGATCATCACTATTCTCTCCTTCTCTGTTGGGTAGGTGGAGAGGAGATGAGAAGTTCTTTTATTTTTTTTATTTTTATTTATTTATTTATTGTTTTTTTTTTTTGGTCTTTTCAAGACAGGGTCTCCCTGTAGCCCCAGCTGTCCTGGAACTCACTTTGTAGACCAGGCTGGCCTTCAACTCACAAAGATCCGCCTGCCTCTACCTCCCAAGTGCTAGGATTAAAGGCATGCGCCACCACGCCCGGCGAGTTCTTTTAAAAGATAAGGGCATTTGAGTTCCGTGTGGTGGCACATGCCTTTGATCCTAGCATTCAGGAGGCAGAGGCAGGTGTATCTCTGTGAGTTCAAGGCTAGCCTGGGACTACAGGGAGACCCTGTCTCAAAAAGACCAATAATAATAATAATAATAATAATAATAATAATAAAAATAGGGGCTGGAGAGATGGCACGGTGATTAAGAGCACCAACTGCTCTTGCAGAGGACCCAGGTTAGATTCCCAGCACCCACATGGCAGCTAAGAACCGTCTGTAACTCCAGTTCCAGGGGAATCAGACGCCCTGTTCTGACCTCCACAGCATTGCATGACACGGGTGCAACAACCTACATGCAGACAGTACACTCATACACACAAAAAAATAAATAAATAAAATTATTAGAATAATAATAAAAAAATTAAGGGCATTTCTATGAAAATAAATGGGAAAAGATCCCTTTGGCATATATAAATTTTTACTAAATTAAGAATATAAACAAGCCGGGTGTGGGCGCATGCCTTTAATCCTAGCACTCGGGAGGCAGAGGCAGAGGCAGAGGCAGGTGGATCTTTGTGAGTTCAATGCCAGCCTGGTGTATAGAGTGAATTCCAGGACAGCTGGGACTACAGGGAGACCCTGTCTCAAAAAGACCAATAAAAAAAAAAAAAAAAGAAAGAATATAAACTAGTATCCGATCTGTTTATTCATACATAAAAATCTGTTTTAAGGTGGGTTTCTTTAAATCTTCTGAAAGAGAAGTAAATCAATCCCACCCAGTTACATTTAAATGTATTGTTTTTATTTTATAAAGACTGAAATATAGGCCACCTGGAATTAGCTTCTTTTTTCTCCCTTGCCATTAAATTTGACTGTATAATTTTAGCCTTGATGTGTTCAATGAAACATGATTAATAGTTAAAATAAGCTAGTTTGCAGAACAATTGTACTAAATGGGTTAGTCACAAATCTATTGTCATGTAATATTAGACATAGCGGATGTCTTGCTGACATCCCCGCCCTAATCAGTTAGCCAGTCCACAGCGGCTTAGGGAGATTGTGTTTAGCCTATTTCCCAAATGGTAATTAAGAAATGGTTTCAGGTCCTAGAAAAGATTTGCCAGTCGTTTTAAATTCTGTCTTCGTCCCTGACTTTTCTAGAAACCCTCTTCTTTTTTCCTCATCACTAAGACCAGGTCATTCAAAACATCCCTGTGTGCTTGGGCCCTGTGCACTGAGGAAGAGGTGATCAGGCAGCCAAATGTTTGACATCCAGCCTAAATGCACCATTGCAATCTGCTTAACTCTTTCTTATCTTGCACTGTGCAGGGTGGGGCGGGGGCTTAATGGCTGCAACTCATTGTTCTCCTTTTCTCCGTGTTAATGAAGAAATCAGAGCATCCAGCTGATTTCCTGAGGTGGCTGCAGATGACCTGTGGAATTGATTTTGTTAGTCCTTTCTTTCCAGGCCCTTCCAACTGACCAGTGCAGCGGGATAAGAATGTGTACACACGCACTCTCATACACAACATGAGTGTACCGCTTCTGTGCACAAGCAATCGGGTGTGTTTGGCCTCTAGGAAAGGGATTGAAGAGGCTTTCGGATAGTCTGCTTAAGAGATATACCCCTCGTTTCTGTTCTACTTTCTCAGTGATTAAGAATCCTGACAGCAACAGCCCTTTAACTTCTGTGTAAAGGAGGCTGTCCAGTTCAAACCTGTGTCCTGTGGCTAAAGTATTGTCCAAATGTATACCTGACTGTACAGTAGATAGAAGACTATTCTTTGTTATAATTGCTGATTTGCAAAGAATTAAGACTAGAAGCCCCACTTTCCATGTTAACATGGTATATCTCCTTCATTGCCTTCTTCCTGCTCACATGACTGTAGAGGAACAATTAACACAAAGAGAATTACTATTTTCTATCATTGTTATTTAAAAAATTGGATTTTTTTTTTAGGATGATGGCTTACCAGATAAAGGCATCTGCCACCAAGCCTGATGACCTGAATTAGATTCTGGGTCCCCACATGGAGGAAGGAGAGAACCAATTCCTGCAGGTTTTCCTCTAACCCTCTACCTCTGCACCATGGTACATGCATGTGCATGCACACACGCAAAATAAATAGTAGGTAGATAGATAGATGATAGATAGATAGATAGATGATAGATAGATAGATAGATGATAGATAGATGATAGATAGATGATTGACAGATGATAGATGATAAAGATAGATGGATGATTGACAGATGATAGATGATAAATAGATAGATAGATAAAGATAGATAGATGATTGACAGATGATAGCTAGCTAGCTAGAGATAGATAGATAGATAGATAGATAGATGATTGACAAATGATAGATGATAGCTAGCTAAATGAAGATAGAGTGACAGATGATAGAGGTAGCTAGCTAAATATAGATAGATAGATAGATAGATAGATAGATAGATAGATAGATAATAGATGAATAAATAAAATACAAAAAAATATTTTAAAGGATGATGAAAATGCTTCTAGAGGCACTTTTACACATCTAATATATCCTATTTAATTAGGGCTAGACTTCAGTGGTGTAGATATATTACTCCTCCACAACCTTCTAAGGACATTTGTTTAGTATCCCATTATAAAAACACAGCAATCTGGGCTGGAGAGATGGCCCAATGGTTAAGAGCACCGACTGCTCTTGCAGAGGACCCGGGTTTGATTCCCAGCACCACATAGTGGAACTGTCTTTGACTCCAGTTCCAGGGGAGTCCTACACCCTCTTCTGACCTCCACGGCATTGCATGACACGTGTGCACCAACCTACATGCAGACAGTATACTCATACACATAAAAAATAATAAATAAATCAATAAATAAATCACAGCAATCTAGGGGAGGTGATAATTTCTAAAGCTCTGTTTCTTGCATAAGAATACCATCATGGAGGGGAGGATGGCTGGAGAGATGGCTCAATGGTTAAGAGCACTGGCTGCTCTTGCAGAGAACCTGGATTCCAATCCCAGCACCAACATGGTGGCTAACTACCATCAGTAGCTCCAGTTCCTGGTGACCCGACTTCCACAGACACTGTACAACATGGGTGCACTTAAACACATGCAAGTAATACACTCATACACATAAAATGAGCATAATAAGCAAAATACTTCTTTAAAAAAAGAATACCACCAGGTGTGGTGGTGCACACCTCTAATCCTAGCACTAGGAGGCAGAGGCAGGTGGATCTTTGTGAGTTCAGGGCCAGCCTGGTCTACAGAGTGAGTTCCAGGACAGCTGGGGCTACAGGGAGACCTATTATCGAAAAGACCAAAAAAAAAAATAATAATTTTTTAAAAATTAAAAAAGAATGCCATCATAGCAATTGCCAACTTTTTTTTTGTTTTTGTTTTTGGGTTTTTTTTTTTGTTTGTTTTGGGGGTTTTTTTGGTCTTTTTGAGACAGGGTCTCCCTGTAGCCCCAGCTGTCCTGGAATTCGCTCTGTAGACCAAGGCCTGGCCTGAACATCACAAAGCTCGTCCTGCCTCTGCCTCCCAAGGTGTCTCTGTTAAAGTGTTGCGCCACACACCCGGTGCACTTGCCAGTTTTTCAATGACCATGACCCAGCACCCACTATTTTTGTGTCTTTTTTTTTTGTTTTGTTTTTTTGTAATTTTTGATACAGGGTCTCCTTTAGTCCCAGTTGGCCGAAGCTTTGCTCTGTAGTAGACCAGGCGGGCCTTGAACTCAAAAAAAAAAGGAAAAAGAAAAAAAAAAAAAAAAAAAAAAAAAACACCAGAGATCTGGCCTGCCTCTTCCTCCCAAGTGCTAAGATTACAAACGCCAGGCATCCCCACCGGCCCACGCCCGGCTCACCCTGTGCTGTCCGAGTCTATTTTTAGTGTTACTATAGATGTCACTATTCTCTTGAGAGAATCTTTCGGATAAGACTAGGACCCTACCATCCTCACCCCCCAGGGCCAGGACTATAGTTTTTCAAATTTTTTGACCCATTTGTAGTTTTGGTCAAGAATAGAATGAATTAATTGAGAATTATTAGAAAATTGGGAAAATAGGCTGGCGAGGATGGCCTCTAGCGGTTAGAGCGCATGGACCGCTCATTACAGAGAACCCGGGTTCAATCCCCGAGCACCCACATGGCGGCGAGAACGTCTGCGCTAAACCTCCAATTCCAGGAGAACTCCAGTTCCGGGGAATCCCGCACCCTTCTTTCCTTGCTCTCCACGCATGGCACGACACGGGTTGCACACACCTGCATGCAGGACGGTAACATTCATTACACATAACAGAAATTAACTAAATTAAAAAAAAAAAAAAGAAATTGAAATATACGAAGAATCTATCTAATAAGGGGGTAAAAAAGGCATTCTTTGGAGACTTATTAGTATTATGTTGTCTTTTTTTTTTTTTATTAATTTTGTGTAGTTTACTTTCTCTGAGAGAAACTAGGCACACATCTCCCACTATTGTAGAGAGTTGGAGAGCTAAGACGAGAACGTAAGAAAATACACACTGCCACGAGACTCTGACTACTGACAGACACTCCACAACATGGGATGTCTGGTGTCCTGAAAACATTCTGTGTCCTGACCTTCATAATGGCTACATGAATTGTACATGCATGAAAATTCATGGAGATATATATCTCCCCCAGAAAAGCTAATTTTACTATATGATCATTTTTACATATTTTATTTATTATTTTTATTTTATGTGTACAAGTATATTGCCTGCATGTATATACGTGCACCCATGTCATGCAGTGCCCTCAGAGTTCCGAAGGGGTGTCCAGATTCCCTGGGAACTGGAAGTTTGAAGTTAGTTTTGTGGCTTAGCCACCATGTGAGTGCTGGAATTGAACTGGGGCCTCTGCAAGAGCATGGTCAGTGCTCTTAACGCGTGAGCTCATTGATCCAGCACCCCCCAGTATAATCATTTTTTTAAAGTATAAAAATTATACCATCATCGTCAAGTCTTCTACCTATCAATAATTATTATTAGTTATAATGTATTTCCTTCTAGTATTTCTAGGAGTTCTTAATGACTAGAGTTATTTTATAAAAAAATTGGGGATCTTCATTTTTAATAGGCATTGTTTCTATATCTTAACATTATTCAGTAATAATTTTTGTAGTTCTTTTTTTTTTGTNTTGTCTTTTTAAGACAGGGTCTCCCTATAGCCCCAGCTGTCCTGGAACTCACTCTGTAGACCAGGCTGACCTTGAACTCACAAAGATCCGCCTGCCTCTGCTTCCCAAGTGCTAGGATTAAAGGCGTGTGCCACCACACCCGGCCTAATTTTATATTCTTTTTTTTTTTTTATTTATTTCTGTATGTGTATGAATGTACTGCCTGCATGCAAGTCTGTGCATCCGTGTCGTGCAATGCCGCGGAGGTCAGAAGAGGGTCTCGGATTCCCCTGGAGCTGGAGTTCTCCTGGAATTGGAGTTTCAGACGGTTCTCGGCCGCCATGTGGGTGCCGGGGATCGAACCCGGGTCCTCTGCAAGAGCAGTCGGCGCTCTTAACCGCTAGGCCATCTCTCCAGCCCCAATTTTATATTCTTTTAAAACACTTTGTGGTTGTGTAATATTCTTTTGCCAGCTATATCAAATTTATTTAACTATTCTATTATAGTACATTAACCTATTATTTTATTGATTGATTGATTGATTGATTGATTGATTGATTTTGGTCTTTTTGAGACAGGGTCTCCCTATAGCCCCAGCTGTCCTGAAACTCACTCTGTAGACCAGACTGGCCTTGAACTCACAAAGATCCGCCTGCCTCTGCCTCCCAAGTGCTAGGATTAAAGGTGTGCAACACCACGCCCAGCTTTTATTTTATTTTTTTGGTCATTATTTGAGACGCTCCCTGTATCCCTAGCTGACCTAGAACTTGCTATGTAGACCAGGCTGGCCTTGAACTCCCAGAGACCCACCTGCCTCTGCCTCGAGTGCTGGGATTAAAGGCATGCACCACCACACCTGGCCCAGATTTTTGCATTTTTAATCAAATTAACATTGAGAGTGTTCCGTGACGATGAACACAGACAGTTGTTCACAGACCACAGATTCAAGCCCAGGTCCTCTGCAAGAGCAGTAGGTGCTCTTAACCATTGAGCCATCTTACCAGCTTCAGTTTCCTAAATCTTATTTTATTTTATTATTTTTTGTGGGGGGTTCTTTTTGAGACAGGGTCTCCCTTTAGTCCCAGCTGGCCTGGAGCTTGCTATGTAGACCACGCTGGCCTTGAACCCACAGAGATCTGCTTGCCTTGGCCTTCTGATTACTGCGATTAAAGGCATGTGCCACCACGCCCCAGCAGCTTCCTAAATTTTAATGAGTTGTGTGCAATGTTTTAAAATCCAGGCAATTCAGTTGAGCATGGTGGTGCATACCTTAATCCTAGCACTTGGAAGGCAGAGGCAGGTGGATCTTTGTGAGTTCAAGTCCAGCCTGGTCTACAGAGCAAGTTCCAGGACAGCTGGGGCCACAGGGAGACCCTGTCTTGAAAAGTAAAAAAAAAAAAAAAAAATCCAGGCAACTCCTTTTCCATTTAGATTTTTCTTACTTTCATTCCTTCTGTGCAAGCTTTGTAACTTTCCTCTCCACCCGTACTATGTACATATGTGTGTGTGTTTCTCTCTGTATTTTTTAAGTTACTGTTAGTTTTTTTTTTAATTGTTTAATTTATTTTGTATGTGTATGAATGTACTGTCTGCGTGTAGGTTTGTGCACCCGTGTCATGCAATGCCTCGGAGGTCAGAAGAGGGTGTCAGATTCCCCTGGAACTGGAGTTACAGACGGTTCTCAGCCGCCATGTGGGTGCTGGGGATCAAACCCGGGTCCTGTGCAAGAGCGGTCAGCGCTCTTAACCACTGAGCCATCTCTCCGGCCCAAGTTACTGTTAGTTTTACAACTCTCGCTCTCGTTGGAAAACAAAGGCTTTGAACTGGTTTTGCTCCCATCAATGACTGCCACCTCCACCTTTTTTTTTTTTTATTTATTTATTTTCTGGTTTTCTCTCACCAAATCCTGTTGCTAGCACTCTATGACCCTATGTTCCATTTCTCTTTCTTGGACTATTTAGAAGTTTTTGAGTTGTAATTACGCAGTTAAATTGAGCACTAAACTATAAGTATGAGGTTGTGTGTGGGTTTGCTTACCATGTTGATGTTGTGTGTTTGTTTAATAAATCACTTGGTATTTTTTGCCAGGGGAAGCAGGAAGTAAATTGTCATACAGTGTGTAGAATAGGTGATATCCAGGGTGAATGTCTGGGTGTAAGGACAGCAGTACTATTTAGTGTCTGCCATCAAATCACATACATGTTCCTGCCCTTCAATCTTGCCAGTCTTTTTTTTTTTTTTTAAATAAAATTGATTTGTTCTAATTAGCTCACAAATAAAAACATCACATAGCCAGATTAAGAAGCACTCAGACTCTTGCCGGGTCCCCCAAACTATATCCATCTCACTGATCTTCTCTGAAGTCAGAGGGCCATTCTGACACTGTGGAGCTTTCCTTAGGGTTTTACGGTTTCACTGTCACTTACATTTTTTTTTTTTATTTACTTATTCATACCAAAAGGAAAAAAAAAAACTATGACAAAGTTGAAACTAAAAAAAAAAGCTTCATGTCATCTTTCATGACTCATGTGTCCTCTTGCATATATTCTGTCTTTCTTATTCACCTAATATCACCCTCTCTTGATCTCCTTTCTAAATGCTATACTGTGACCCGGGCGTGGTGGCGCACACCTTTAATCCCAGCATGTGGGAGGCAGAGGCAGGCAGATCTCTTGAGTTCAGCGCCAGCCTGGTCTACATACTGAGTTCCAGGACAGCTAGAGCTACAGGGAGACCCTGTCTCAAAAGACTAAATAAATAAATAAATAAATATAAATAAATAAGTTATACTGTACCCACACTGATACCTATTTATAAATATACATGTACACATTATAGGCTAGGATTCACATATGAGACAGACTATATATATAGCCTTTTTCTTTCTGAGTTTAGGTCGCCCCAGTTAATACTATACTTTCTAAGTCCCTCCATTTTTCTAAAAATTTCATGATTTTGTTTTTCTTTACACCTTAAAAATATCGTTTTGTATATGCACCATGTTTTCATTATCCATTCATGTGTTGATTAACATACAAACTGGTTCTGTTTCCTTGCTATTTCCATAGAGCAGCAGTAAACATGGATATGAAAGTATCTCTTTGGTATGATATGTCTTTCTCTGGGCATATGCCAACGAGCAGAATGGCTGGGTCTAGGATAGTTCTAATTTTAACTATTTGAGTTCCTCCAATCTTTTCACAAAGACTTTCTAGAAATTCTTAGCTTTGTATATTTATTATTTATTCATTTAGGGAAACCCTAACACAGGGTTTCCCTAAATTGCCCAGGTAAGCCTCAAGCTTACAATTGTCTAGCCTTAGTTTCCCGTGTGGTTGAGATTATAGATGTTGCCAGTACGACTGGCTCATGCTTCCTAGAAATTCTTAATTATCTGATCCAACAAGGATCAAAGACCTAGAACTGAAAGTGTTGGGTCCCTGTTTTTCGTTAAACAGGTGAGCAGATCATTAAGATTCATGTGCTTAGTAGGTCCAGGTAGAAAGAAATGTGGTCATTGTCAGTGACAGCATTAAATAGTCTTTCTTTAAGTACATCCCAAACACCTAAAGACAAGGGAAGGGAAGAAAGAGTCATTATGACTTCCAGAGAAAACTGGACAATAGCCGCAGGCAGCAAACATCATTTTCTTTGAGGGATTTTTTTTTTTCTTCTCAAAATGGAAAAAGGTGAACAGATAACCATCTTTGGGAAGCCGACTTTTCCCTTTAAAGGGAAAACCAAAGGGCTAGAAATGTTGTCTAAATTAACCCTTAAAGAGAAGATGGTAGGAGATATAGGTTATAAATGAGAGATGTGGCATTAGAACATATTTAAAGTGATTTCTGTGTAATCTTTACTGTTACCTTTCTGGTAAACCTTCACGACTATACACTAGGATCTCTAAGTTCTCTTCCTAAGATCCCAAATGATTCAGAAACTAGCCCAATAGGACACCATCATCAGTAGGACAGAGCTCAGGAAAGTGGGAACAAAGTGTTAATCTCCAGAGAAATGGCTATTGCACAAGCTGTGTGGGGCGATAGGGACGTCCCTGGGAGGGGAAACTTGGATTGAGGGTCGTAAGTCCACGTTTTTACTGCTTTCCTTAAGATATATGGTTTTAAAAAAATTAGTTTCACATTAGACTTTTTAAAAGCAAACAAACTTCAGTTTAGATTTTCTTCCTGGTTTCTGGAACTATGCCCTCATTTATAGTGGCTTATTCAAAACAGTATATGTTAAAGTAGTAATTACAGTACAACAGATTGAGAAGGCCAACTATCTGCTGTGCTAATCTTCGTATCTTCGTATCTTCATATGCTGATCTTGGAAATCAGTGTGTTTCTCTTTTATTAGTAGCTGAATGAAGTTAAGGACTATTTCAGTAAAATGCTTGTTGACATTGAAAGTATGTTTATTTGAGAAATAATAGAGGAAAAAAGGGCCAAATCTCCCTTGGCTTCTTTGAGTCTATCTTTAGCTCTCTCTTACGTGAGATGGCAATACAACACACAGAGGCCGGAATCTCTTTGCACTTCATTCAGATGAGGCTCTGGGGGAAGATTTTGAAGAGGTTGGATCTTCAGAACTAAAACTCAGTGTGGAATATTCACTAAGCAAACAATGGCTAAACAAAACCAATGTTGGCAATCTAGAAGATATTCTAAATATCTTCTAAATAAATAAATTCTTAATAAAATAGGCCTAGGCCTACTCTGTAATCTCACAGGTGATTTTCTTATAAAATATACTCTACACACAGTGCCATCAAGTGTCTGTTCACCTTGAACAAGATGGAATGTGCCACTAGTGTGAGCAGAAAGGAGGAAAGTAGTAGGCCTGATTCCTGCAAAACTGCTTCAGAGAAGAACAACCTTGGCAGGATGCTATGCTGGATAGTTTTAGTGTCAACTTGACACACCTGGGTTGAGGAAGCCTCAATTGGGGAATTGGCTCCATTCGACTGGCCTGTGGGCACATCTGTGGAGTATTGATTGTAAAGCAATGTGGGAGGGCCCAGCCCACTATGGGTGGTGCCACCCTGGGCAGGTTGTTGTGTACCATATAAGAGTATGGCTGGGGGGGGGGGGCTGGAGAGATAGCCTAGCAGTTAAGAGCACCGACTGCTCTTGCAGAGGACCCGGGTTCGATCCCCAACACCCACATGGCAGCTAAGAACCATCTGTAACTCCAATTCTAGGAGAATTCCAGTTCCAGGGGAATCTGACACACTCTTCTGACCTCCGTGGCATTGCATGACACAGGTGCAGAAAACTACATGCAGACAGTACATTCATACACATACAAAAAATAAATAAAATTAAAAAAAAAAAAAGAGTATGGCTGGCCATGGGCCAGGGGAACAAGCGAGTAAGCAGCATTCCTCTATGGCCTGTGCCTCAGCTCCTGCCTGAGGCAGAGTCAGAGAAGGGGAGCTGCCAAGACCCTTTGGAGCCCAGAAGATAGTGAGTCCCAGGTGTCCAGCCTTGAGCTACTTTGCTGGACTTAGGTTCTGTTTGAGAGTGCCTGATTCTTCCCTTTGAAATAAGACAGTACTTGTTTTGGATTTTACAGCAGTCTACAGTTAAGAGACTTTTATCGGACTGTGAACTTTTAAGCGTTTGGACATTTTAAGGACTGTGGGGCTTTTAAGGTTGTACTGTCTTAGGTTGTCATTAATGTAAACATCATACCTTGGGGAAAAGAACTGGAAAGGTGGTGTTTAGTAGTGATGTGTTTTGCGTGTCAGGTTGACAAGGGGTCAATCATGCTGGATAGCTTTAGTGTCAACTTGACACACCTGGGTTGAGGGAGCCTCAACTAGGGAATTGGCTCCATTGGACTGGCCTGTGGCCACATCTGTGGAGTATTGTCTTGATTGTTGAGCAATGTGGGAGGGCCCAGCCCACTATGGGTGGTGCCACCCTGGGAAGGTTGTTATGTACTGTATAAGAGGGCAGGCTGGGCATGAGCCAGGGGAGCAAGCTAGTAAGCAGTGTTCCTCCGTGGCCTGTGCTTCAGCTCCTGCTTCCAGGTTCCTGCCCTGAGTTCCTGCCTTGGGCTCCCTCAGTGAGAACTGTGACCAGGAGATGTGAGCCGAATAAACCCTTTCCTCCCCAAGTTGGTGTCTGTCAGAGTGTTTTGTCACAGCAATTGACGAGAAACTGGAACAGATGCTAATCAGGCCTATTCAGAAAAGCCCTAATTAATGTAATTAAAATCTGTCAGTTCAAACCGATTAGCTTGATACTCAAGCCTAGAGGAAGAACTAAGGCTCGGGGGCAGGGGTGGGGGAGGCAGCTGCTGGGAAGGTGGGCTTAAGCTTGCAGGAGAAGGAGATGGCTGGTCTCCTGGGTGACCAAAGCAACCAGTCTTTCATTTTCATGGAATTAGGACAGTGGACTCCTCTCTGGAAAGCTAGTTTCCTCTGTACTGACACACCCAGTTAGAGGAGCAGGTTCTTCCTGGGCTGTGATGGAGGGGAGCATGACCAACTCCTCTTCTTCCTCTCTGACAGCTAGAATACAAGTGAGCCACTTTCATATGGAAGTACCCTTCTTGAGGTCATTTGCCACTGACACATCAACAAGAAGGACACAAAGTGCATGTCATGTGATCTTCCCAGTAGGGTTGTTGACACTGGCCTTTTGCAGCTCCACAGTTCTAGGGTAGGAGAGTAGCCAGTGTCCTATATCAGCTCTGCTCTGCCTGGGGAGAGAGAAGGCCGAGGCCTGAGGACCCTTTCAGAAATTCCAAACAACCTGAATAGAAGGGAGTCTTAGTCCAGCCAAATGGAAGGAAGGACAAGTCAGTTCAGGGCTAACAATTCCTCTGACTTTCTAATCTTGTCCTGAGAATGTACCTTTCTGCTAAGTGCAAAGTAGCATTCCTTGTAACAGCTTATTCTGAAGTCTAAGAAAGTCATGGCAGGTACTTGTCACTTCTTTACTCACTTAGAGCATTAAAAAGGAAGGCAGAGGGGCTAGAGAGATGGCTCAGCTGTTAAGAGCACCGACTGCTCTTGCAGAGGACCCGGGTTCTATTCCCAGCACCCACATGGCATCTAAGAACCGTCTTTTTTTTTTTTTTAATTTTTATTTATTTCTTTTCTATGTGTATGAATGTACTATCTGCATGTAGGTTTGTGCACCCGTGTCGTGCAATGCCGTGGAGGTCAGAAGAGGGTGTCGGATTCCCCTGGAACTGGAGTTCTCCTGGAATTGGATACAGATGGTTTTCAGCCACCACGTGGGTGCTGGGGATTGAACCCGGGTCCTCTGCAAGAGCAGTCAGCACTCTTAACCGCTAGATTATCTCTCCAGCCCCTAAGAACAGTCTTTAACTCCAGTTCCAGGGGAATCTGACACCCTCTTCTGAACTCCACAGCACTGCACAACATGGGTGCACCAACCTACATGCAGACAGTACACTCATACACATAAAAAAATTAAAATTAAAATTAAAACACCAAACATTAAAAAAAAAAGGAAGGCCGAGTTACGAGATCGGTAATAACCTTGCGAAGTAACTTATATGATCGTTTCTTTTAACGAAAGTATTGCAGGACTAAATCCTGGTTTTTCATGACCCTTTAAAAATGTTGTGCCCACTTTGATTTTTCAGCTAATAACTCTGTCAGAATTACCCAGAAAAAGAATAACCGCTGGAGGTGAGAGAATTCGTTCGGGATTTCAACTCTACTCTTACTGCAAATTTGGCATGTAATATAATTACTTAGAATTTAAGCTTATGCAATTTCTTTAGTTTTTGAGAACAATGAGAGAAAATATTAATTTGTGTTTTATTCACATACAACAATTGAAAAAATTGTCTTTAACAGTGGGAGGAGTGGCATACACCTTTAATCCCAGCCCTCCGGAGGCAGAGGCAGGCAGATCTCTGAGATCAAGAGCAGCCTGGTTCATATACTGACTTCCAGGCAGGCTGAAACTAGGGAAACTCTGTTAATAAATAACTGATTTATTTATTTATTTATTTAATAAAAATTGTCTTTAGTGATGGAATGACTTGAGTAAAAATGCCCACAGAATAATGGGTGGACAGACACAAGTTGTTAGTCAAAACAGAAATTAAGAGCCAGATGTGTCCCTTTAGTCTCTATTCTCAGGAGGCAGAGACAGGTGTATATCTGTCAGATGGGGATCAGCATCCTCTACATAATGAGTTCCATGACAACTGGGGCTACACTAAGACCCTGTCTCAAAAAAAAAAAAAAAAGGCGGGGGTTGGGAGTGATAGCCTGGAGAGATAGCTCAGCAGTTAAGAACACTGGCTGCTCTTGCAGAGACCAGGGTTCAAACCCCAGCACCCACACTGCAGCTAACAACCATTCCTAACTCCAGTTCCAGGGGATCTGACACTATCTTCTGTCTCTGTAGGCAGTGCACTACTTGGGTCCACTTACATACATGCAGACAATACACTCATACACATAAATTAATAAAAATAAATATTAACAATTGCATTCCTTTTTTCTGTTTTGTGTGGCTTTAACTCATCACACAGAATAATAGTGTGTCACAAGGCTAAATCATTCCTAGCTGGGCATGGTGGTACATGCCTTTAATCCCAGCACTTGGGAGGCAGAGACAGGCAGATAAACCATTCTCATAGGAAGCTGATGGGACCTAACAAGGGAATAGTATATGGAGGATCCCCACTCTAAAGACAGGTGACAGGTGTGGTGGTACATGCCACTAGTCCCAGTATGCTGGAGGCCAAGGCAGAAAGACCCCAGGTTTGAAGGCAGCCTAGGGTACAATGAGTTCAAAGAAAGCCAGGCTACATAGTAAGACCAATATATACTTCCACTGCAATGGTCTCCTCTGTCATCCTCATTCTTAAAGTTACATTTGGCTAAAAAGTATCATAGGAGTTGTACTAGACTGGTATGAATTATAAGGGTTTTCACTAAGACTTTAAAGACTAACAATAAGCCATTTTGGTAGCTAAGAGAGTAAGAGTTGGTTGTTGAGAACCCAACATAGTTGTCTGTTTTCCTTGTGGATTGGCTAAGTCAAAACAAATACTGCACCCCACCCCTCAAATTCCTCAGAGCTAAAATGCCTAGGTCAGGCTAGAACTGCCCATATGTAAAACTCTGGGCCATTTTAATTAATAAATTCTCAGTAGAAAGATAGACCTTTTTGAATGGTGAGCTTTCTGATTTAGCACTTTGTAAAACAGTTTGTGCCGGGAATTCTAAAATAGAAAGGTAATTAATAAACATTATGTCTTTGTATTTTATTTTGCATGAATGACTAAAATGGGGGGGGGGGTCACTCCCTTTTCCAGAAATCTGATGGCACTGGCCCCATGTCTGCTCAAAGCAACGTATTTGGAACAAAAATAATTTGTGTAGGTGACAAGATTCTGAAGCAGAACTGATCATGCTATATAGTGTCTGAAGGTTGGAGCTAAGTTCTGTGTGCACCTGTGCTCGGCCAAGCCTATGTTTGACTTAGTCCACTTTTCTTACAATTTCACAATTTTATGGCTTTTCTGGTTACATAGATATCCTTGAAAAAGACAGCTGAGTTCAATTAGTGGACCTGCAGTAAAGTGTGGTTGCCTGGTCAGCAGAGGGGCTTATCAGGAGAGAAATGTGTTTTATGGAACAGTGAAGGCCGGGAAGGTAGGGGAGGCTTTTCTCTTTTTCCTTGTTGTTACTTTTTTTCTTGCTTCAGATTTAACCTTTTACATTCCTTTATACTTAAAGCTATATTTTTTTCCTAAATGTAAAATGATGCTTTCCAACTTTGTAAGTCATTTAGCTTTTTGGAGGCAACAGAGTATATGGGTAGGTGTGTGTGTGTGTGTGTGTGTGTGTGTGTGTGTGTGTGTTCTAATGACACTGTGACTGGAAAGCAAATTACAGTCCTGAAACTAGTTGGAATATTTCTATTATGAATTCTATAATGAAAAATCTTGGCAACAAATGTTGACATCTGTGACTTCCTTTCAAAAACAACTCTTGAGTGGTTGACGTAACTGTATACATCTTATGTCCATGTGGGCATGTTTTCCATGCATTTCTGAGGAAATAAACTTCCAAAGTCACATTTCCAGACCTCCTCTTACAAGTCTGTGAGAGGCCGCTGCTTTAAGCAGTGTGGATGGGGAAGTCCTGGACCAGGTCAGCTGCTCCCATCTGCCCTACCTGCTCCTCTTCCCTTTCTGCTCTCCTGAGAGCTGGTGTGACATCCCTCATATCCTGCACACATACATACATACATACATACATACATACATACATACATACACACATACAGTAAATAAATAAATGAAAAATATTAACCACTGAAGTTTTCCAAATGCAAAACAAGCAACTAAGTGAATCTTCAGGTAACCAACATTTGAGGAGATGATGCTAAGTAAGGAGCTTTAGCCCCAGTGGTGGGGTGAAGTGATTTTAAAGAAGTCACTTAAGTGTGTTTTGTTTTAAGTCAAGGTCTTAAGTGGGGCCCATTGGCATCAATCTCACTATGTAACTGAGACTGGCCTTAAATTCACACCTGTGCTTCCTAAGTGCTGAGATTACAGGCATGTGCCAGCACGTCTAACTAGAGGTCACCTGCTCTCATTGGGCTTCTGTTGCACTCTGTCAGATGAGGGAATTGGATGGGCAACGGTTCTCAGGCATAGGCCTTCGATCTTTGGGCTGCTTCCACAGTCAGATTTCTGACATTGTCTACCCCATTTTTTTTTATTTATTTATGTGTATGAATGTATTGTCTGCATGCAGGTCTGTGCACCCGTGTCGTGCAATGCCGCGGAGGTCAGAAGTGGGTGTCAGATTCCCCTGGAACTGGAGTTCTCCTGAATTGGAGTTTCAGACGGTTCTCGGCTGCCATGTGGGTGCTGGGGATCGAACCCAGGTCCTCTGCAAAAGCAGTCGGTGCTCTTAACCGCTAGGCCATCCCTCCAGCCCTGTCTACACCATTTTTTAAGAGTTACTCAAATACTTGAGAAAGTTTAATAGAACAAAAGATAATCAGATGTTCCAGTAGTATGATAAAATATTTGGAGGCTAGAGACATGGCTCAGCAGTTAAGAGCTCACTGACTGCTCTTGCAGAGGACCCAGGCTCAGTTCCTAACACCCATATGGAGGCTAACAACTGTCTTTAACTCCAGTTCCAGGGAATTTTATACCCTCTTCTAACGTCCATGGACACTGCACAACATGGGTACACTTACATACATGCAGGCAATATACTCATTCACATACAATAACATAAAAGCAATAAATAAAATGTTTTTTAAAAAGGAAAAGTGTTATGATAGTGTTATGATGTATAACACTGTCTCTAATACTCTTCTTTATAGAACTCTAAAATGATGTGATTTGGGCTGAGGGTAGAGCTCAGTAGTAGAGCACATCCCAGGTAGGCACAAGTCCTTGGGTTTGATTTCAAGCACCAACACCTCCCCCGCCATCAAGATAAAAAAGGATGATTTAAAGACAACATAAGGAGATCATTACTAAGATTAGAATGAAAGCCTAAAAGAGCTGCATTGCTTAGGAATTGGTGCATGTGTCCACGTCCACACCCTTACACACACTTTCACCCAGAAGTATTTGTGGTGCTTCTGAATATAAAGTATTGGGTGCATCTTTTTAACGACCCCCCCCCATGTTGAGAGGGCCACAGACATGTTCAGTACACCACCACTGAGTAACACCCAATCCTTGTGTTTATCTTTAATTTCGTTTCAAGTTTGGAGCAACTAGGTCCAAAGCTTATGAAGAGAAAATTAAGACAATCAGAAAACCAAGAAATTGCCTTAAGTGTATGTAAAAGTAAAACTCATGGCAACGAGAATATGTGAGACATGATATGGCCCTCGTTAATGGTTAACTCTTGAGTTGGCCCTGACTCCTTCAGCAAACACAACCACAGTGGGGTGGGTGTTCTCTGCCCCCACCCCAGACCCAGGATTAGGAACTAAGCTTTCAGATTGAGGCAGCCTTTTCCCCAGACCCAGAGTGGACTCGCAGCAGGCGAGCTTTCACTGTCTCTTCAAACAGGAAGGGACGGAATCATGTTACTTAAATTGCTATTTTCAAATAAAGAAGGCAAAGAGGGGGACTGGTTCTGTAAATGTCTTGAAGATCACAGGGTAGCTGACCTGACTTTCTCAGCTGTTATTTTGCTTGTTTAACTGACCCGTTGTCTGAACAGGTGTGAGGTGCGGCAAAGGCTTGCTCAGGATAAGTGGCATACTTTCTTTTCTGTCTAGAAGAAAAAGGGGCAAAAAGTAGACCTTGATGTGACTTAGCTAGGAAGATACTGAAGTCTAAACACTTAGAGGGGAAAAGGATGCTGGAACCTGAGTTTTCTTTATAGAAGGTAAAATGATTTCTGAAAAGGTGAGTGGGTAGCCTGTGTTGGTTATACTGTATTTGGGAAAAGCTGTTGCATTTATATTTTTTATATAATCAAGTTAATTTTCTTCCTTTTTCTACATATAAGTTGGATGGTTAGGATTTTCATTTTAAAACATTAATATTATACTGATAAGTCAGGGACAAAAAGAGAGATATTGTATAATTGCATTTGTATGAGGACTCTGAAATAGACAAATTTTTAGAGACAGAAAATACAATGAGGTTAGCAGGGACCCCAGGCAAGAAAGGATGAAGAGGAAGTTATTATTTAGAAGGCTGGGGCAATGAAGAAGTTCTGGAGGTGGATTACGTGGGGGGGGGGCAGATTGCACACTGGCGTGACTGCGTACTTTAAAGTGCTTAAAATGGTAAATTTTATGTTATATAAATTTACCCACAATAAGAAAAAAATCCATTATAAATATTTTTTCAGGCACATACCTATTGTAAGATATACCAAAGGAAACATAAAAATTTGATCCTGTCACTAGGTGCTTAACATGATTAAGACAGCAAAGCTTTTTTTGTTTGGTTGGTTTTGTTTGTTTTAATGAACAAAGTATTTGGCAAGATTTATTTTTGCTCTATGGGAGATATGTGTGCTAAAGGCATATTTTTTAATTTCTAGTTAATGGTGACTTTTATGTCTTTTATACTTCATTATTTTACATTTAACAACTCTAAAAGTAATTACAACTTGATGTTAAGGTTTATATCTTGCCTCATCAGACTTTAAAATATCTACCATATTAAATCCACTAGTTATTTTGGATCCTTTGTGAAAATATAGACTGTCTTCTGATTGTTAGGAGCTGATAAATCTGATAATGCATTTGGTAAAATGGTAAGCTCACCCTCAACTGCTTCTAGATATATAAAAATATAAGATTTTAAAGTCCATGTTCAGCACTGAGAAGTTATTAAAACCTAAAAATTATTGAAACTTTATTTTTCATAGATTTACTCCGTAATTTTAAATCAAGCTTCATTTAAATTTTATTTTATTTTATTTTGCTCTTTTTGAGACAGGGTCTCCCTGTAGTCCCAGCTGACCTGGAACTTGTTGTGTAATCAGGCTGAACTTGAACTCACAGAGATCTGCCTGCCTCTGCCTCTACCTCCCAAGTGGTGAGATTAAAGGTGTATGCCACCCTGCCTGGCCTAAATTTTAAATCTTTTTAAAGTGTATTTTGTATTTTTATGTGTATGCGAGTATTGCCTGCATATATGTTAGTGCACCTGTGTTGTGCAAGGCCCCTGGAGTCAGGAGAAAGTGTCAGAGCCCCTGGAACTGGAGTTATGGACAGTTGTTAGCCTCCATGTAGGCGCTGGGATTCAAACCCAGGTCTTCTCCAAGAACAACCAGTGTTGCTCTTAATCACTGATCCATCTCTTCAGCCCTCAAATTTTAAATCTTAAATTGAGTTTATTTTTTAAATTTTATACAGTGCAGACAAAATGAACACAATTTTACTTCCTGATACACCTGGTGACTTTGTTTACACAATTTTAGGGACCTGGTCAATGAGTCACCCCTCATTTTCTTATCTTCCAGATAAGAAAAAATAATGTATTGCAAATAATTTAATTTTAATTTCATTTTTAAGAAATTACATTTTATTTATTTATTTGAGGGTGCTGCCCACATACCACAGCATATGTGTGGAGGTCAAAGGACTTGTAGAAGTGGAATCTGTCTGTCTACCATGTGGGTTCCAGGGATTGAATTTAGGTCATCAGGCTAAGTGGCAAGTGCCTTATCTGCTGAGCCATCTCACCTGCCCTTCATTTCATTTCTAGCCCAAACATTTTTGAGGCTGACAGAAGATTTCTTAGTGAAAACCAAAGCTCATTTGAAAGCGAAAATTGAAATAATCAAATTAAAAAGTAGGAATGTTGTATGATGATAATTTCTTGTAGTAGTCTTCCTCTCATGTTTCTGCCTGTTTCATTTGCAGTTTAAAAAATAGAAAGCAGCCGGGCATGGTGGTGCACACCTTTAATCCCAGCACTCGGGAGGCAGGGGCAGGTGGATTTCTGTGAGTTCAAGGCCAGCCTGGTCTACAGAGTGAGTTCCAGGACATCTGGGGCTACAGGGAGACCCTGTCTCAAAAAGACCAAAAAAAAAAAAAAAAGCATATTCTGTGTGTGTGTGTGTGTGTGTGTGTGTGTGTGTATCACCTAAAGTACCCTGATTGTTTCAGTTCTTTTTTTTTTGAGACAGGGTCTCTCTGCAGCTCCAGCTATCCTGGAACTTGCTCTGTAGACCAGGCTGGACTTGAACTCATAAAGATCCACCTGCCTCTGCCTCCCAAGTGCTAGGATTAAAGGTGTGCGCCACCACGCCCGGCAGTTCCAGTTCTTCTAAATTTACCTATTATTATAAGAACTTATCTGTCACTGGGACTTGGTTCTTGACTAAAAGTAAGGAAGCCAACATGGAGTTCCCTGGATAGAGAGGGCCCCTGAATAAAAATGTCTTGGTTAATGTCCTTTTTTTTTTTTTTTTTATTTTTTTTTTTATTTTTTTTTTTTTTTTTTTTTTTTTTTTTTTTTTTTTTTTTTTTTTTTTTTAATTTTTTTATTAACTTTATTTCTGTATGTGTATGAATGTACTGTCTGCATGCAAGTTTGTGCACCCATGTCGTGCAACGCCCGCAGAGGTCAGAAGAGGGTATCGATTTCCCCTGGAACTGGAGTTCTCCTGGAATTGGAGTTTCAGACGGTTCTTGGCCGCCATGTGGGTGCTGGGGATCGAACCCGGGTCCTCTGTAAGAGCGGTCGGCGCTCTTAACTGCTAGGCCATCTCTCCAGCCCCTAATGTCCTTTTTTTTATGGTTTATTTTAGCAGTAGCACCATGCCTCCCCCAAAGTATTTACAATGCTCTGTTTGGGTAGAAAGTTCATGTCTTGTAGCATCCTTAGGCCTTGGTATACAGAGCGGTGAGATAGCCTGAATGGGTGTCTAGGGTCCAAAGTTTATGAACAACTTGTAAAAAGTTACAGAATAAAAGCCCCTTTGGGGTTTCATTGCAGAGCATGAGCATTGGGCTGGTCTCCTTTGCTTCATGGAAGCTAACTCTTGGCTCATAGGTCATCAGCTTGCAGCAGCATCTGCCTACTGCTGAGTTAGGTGGCTGACCAAAGATAGATGGTATCATGAGGTAGCTGCAGTTACTTCATTGTAGCGGGCCAATGGATAACAAGAAAACATCACTTTAAAATGATTTCTTCAGCTATGTAGAAGACAAATGAAAGAAGATACAAGTCTAGATATTTTGCAGAAAGTTTTGGTTTTTTTAGAAAGGTTTTAAGATGTTTTGAGGCTTTGAAGTAAACTATTTTCTTCTTCTTCTTTTTTTTTTTGGTCTTTTTGAGACAGGGTCTCCCTGTAGCTCCAGCTGTCCTGGAACTCCCTCTGTAGACCAGGCTGGCCTTGAACTAACAAAGATCCGCCGGCCTCTGACTCCCGAGTGCTAGGATTAAAGGCATGCGCCACCACGCCTGGCGACATTTTCTTATAAGCATTGTAAAATCTTTGGGCTGGAGAGGTGGCTCAGTGGTTCAGAACACTGGCAGTTCTTGCAAAGGACCTGGGTTCTGTTCCTAGCACCTGCATGATGGCTGACAACTGTCCGTGACTCCAGTTCCAGGGGAATCCAATGCCTTCTTCTGACCTCTGCAGGCGCTGCACCACTAGGGTGCATTTACATACATGTAGGCAATACACTCAACCACATAAAATAAAAATAATAAATAAAATATCTTTTTAAAAAAGAATTGAGACTAGAGAGATGGCTCAGCTGCACGGCTGCCCTTGCAGGAGACCCAGGTTTGATTCCCAGCACTCACACGGAAGCTAACAGCCATCTGTAACTCCATTTCCAGGGAATCCAATCCTCTCTTCTGACCTCTGCAGGCTCGGCAAGACACTTAAATGCATGCGGTCATAACACTCATAAACATAAAATTGAAAAAAATAAATAATGAAGTTTAAAAAACATTGCAAAATCTTTCAGGTATGTGTTTGGTATACTGCTTTAAACTGAAAATCAAATTGTTACTTATCCGCTTACATCTGCCTCTCACTTCAAACAAATTCTAAGGCCAGGTTTGGTGGTGCACACCTGTAATCTCAGTACTTGCAGAATAAGGCAGCAGCATTGAGAATTCGAGCAAGTCCACGTCGCCACAAACAAGGAATTCTAAGTTGGAGGTGAGGAAGTGGGGGGTATCTTTGGTGATACTTGATTTTCTTTCATTAATATGTCCAGTATTTAAAAGACTACTGCATGACTAAAAATAAAAAATAAAAACCTGAGTGCTTCAACTAAAACAATGCTATATTTTCTGTTGTGCTTTATAAACTCATATGTGAAAGACTTGGATATCTCAATCTAAGAAGATCAGTGTCAGATTAATATGTAAGCTTTAGGAAGATAAGGCCCATGGTATTTTACTTCTTCAGGTAGAACTAAAAATAGCTTTTTTTTTTTTTTTTTGGTTTTCAAGACAGGGTGCTCTGTAGGCACCGCTGTCCTGGAAACTCACTCTGAGGTAACGGCTGGCTTTTGAACTCACAAAGATCCGCCTGCCTCTGCCTCCTAAGTGTAGGATAAGGCGTGCACCACCAGCCGGTTTTTTTTTTTTTTTTAAGGGGGGGGCGCTGGAGAGATGGCCTAGGGTTCGTCTTTGCAGAGGCCCGGGTTCGATCCCCAACCCCTGGTGCTGAGAAACATCTTTAACTCCAGTTCCATGGAATCCAACACCTCTTCGACCTCCCGGCTTTGCACGACACGGGTGAAACCTGCATGCAGACAGTATCATACACATAAAAATAAATAAATTAAAATAAAAGAACTAAAATAGCTTCATTCAGCTTACTGGTTATTTTATGGCAACTATAATGAGTTTCAGCTGGACTTTATTCAAGGGAAAAAAAATGTTTTTTTAGAATTTTCTACCTCAAGAAAAGGTATGCTTTTCTTTGGTCTTTTTTTTTTTTTTTTTTGTCTTTTTGAGACAGGGTCTCTCTGTAGCCCCAGGCTGTCCTGGAACTCTCTCTGTAGACCAGGCTGGCCTTGAACTCACAAAGATCCATCTGCCTCTGCCTCCCAAGTGCTAGGATTAAAGGCATGTGCCACCACAACTGGCTTTCTTTGGTATTTATGAGAATAAAGTATATGTATTTCTTCACCAATGTACTTATTAAGCAGATTTTTTTGAGAAACAAATGCTTTTTATGAATTTATGGTGAGATTAGAATCTTGATATTCTAAACATTTTATTCACCACTATCACAGATACTGGCAATTAGTTCGCACATTTGGAGTAGGATATTTTGAAATGACCCATTCTGATACTGGATCTGTGACATGGCTTCATCACCTGACTAACTCCTGCCCATAGGCCTGGCCTACACTCTCTGAGCTGAGGAAGAAAATCGTTCTCACAAAGCACGCCCTGCTTCTGAGTCCCCTACAATTAATAAGTTAGACTTGGCTTGTCACATCAGAGTTGCTCACCCTCCCCTGAGTACTGGCATCACTGAGGACGCAAGGCTCTTGTGAAGGATGCCCCCTTCCCGTCTACAACTTCCTGGTCCAAAACATATCATGGAGCTTTGACCTACAATGGTTGAGAAGTTAAAAATCACAGCTAGCTGAATCTTCCTAGTATTTTGACTGGTAGGAGATTAGGTAGAGTTTCTTGAAAGGCACAGCTGATAACGCCCTGCTTTGCAGTTTGATGAAACAAAGGACTTAGCTTTTAAAGGAATCTTTTTTTCTTTGATTTAGTTACATTCCTATGAAGCAAATGTTGTTATTGCTTTGGAAGGATGCATGCATGTCCTGCATTATTATACTCAGGGATATGTTAGTAATCTGGATGAAGACTACTGTATGATTAGCAGCCTGCTTCTCCGTTTTAACTAGCCATCTATACTCTCTTAAATTTCGTTTATTTGTTAAAACATTTTAAGTAGAAAATTTTGAATTTTAGAGTTAGAGGGGGAGAAGAAAGGATTGTGTGTCCCTTTGAAAAACCAATGGATTAGATTATCAGCATGGTTAATGCTTAAGGGACCTTGTGTCTCTCTAACTTGCCAATTTCTATTTGTTGAGTGTTGCAAGAGTTTGCTAATTAAACAATTTGCAAGTTGTTTTGAGCAGAACTTGTGGACATTTCACCAACTGAACAATTTATTGCTGCAGTTTTTAAAAGTTAGTGTTTATTAACTGTCTTGTCATGTTTTGTGAAGAATCCTAGGTACAACTCCTGGCCCTTAACTCTAGATTTTAAGAGACTGGCATCAATATTAAGACCTGAGTTATCAATGTGCTATTATTTCAAGATACCACTTTCACTTTGCTGAATTTGTCGATTTAGGTTTAAGAAATAAGACTCTTGACTTAAAGTATCAATGAAATGAAAGCCATACATGGGAACTGGGAGAGAGGATTATAACAACTTTTTGCTCAAGAAAAAAAAAAACCCACATTGGTTCAGATAGTAAAAGCTGACGTATTTAATGTTAAAAGAGAACACTTTCAAGTTAGAAGTTCTCATCTCATCATTCTTTACAGATGAAACTTCAAAGCTGCTTCATTTTATTATGAAAGCACAAGCCTCACTAGGACCATATAGACTCAAGACTTTGGGCTTCCTGCTTGATGTCCAGTGTTCAAGTCCACAGCTGTGAACTGGAAGAACACGGTAGACATGGGTACAGGGAGTTCATGCCTAACAGTTCCTGCCTGGTCTCCACATTTCTTATTAGCTACAGTCACTTCTCTAGTGTAAGTCAACTAACTGGCTGTTCCTCTTTTCTTTTCTTTTTTCTTTTCTTTTCTCTTCTCTTCTCTTCTCTTCTCTTCTCTTCTCTTCTCTTCTCTTCTCTTCTCTTCTCTTCTCTTCTCTTTTCTTTTCTTTTCTTTTCTTTTCTGTTGGTGCTGAGGACTGAACTTGGGACCTCATGAATGTTGAGCAGTCACATCCCCAGGTCCTAACTGGCTATGCCTATGCCATTAGTATTAATATTAATATAGCTTTTACAGTGGGGTAAAGCCCACCCCATTTATCTACTCCACTGTAGTGGGCATCTAGCTACTCACTTTAGTCCTAGTAGTCTTGTTTATCAACCACACACGACCCGTTTGGAAACTGCAGCCAGAGAAGCTCCTGTGGAGGAAGTGGGTGTGAGTCTGCTTGTCCTTTGTTGTGGTCTGTAAAGGAACTACTTGTACTTTTTAATTAGAAGGGTGGGACCAGATTCTTCCTAATTGCAATTTGAGCTGTAAAACAAAGCATTTAAAGAACAACTTTTTAAAAGAAATTCACGGCCATTCTCTCTTGCCTTCAACCTCAATCTTAAAAATTCTTATTTTACTGTTTAGAGTTTTTTACTTACCATAGCCTCTCCTCAAACGTAATCTGCCTACTCTGATCTGAATTCCAAGTTCTTAAAGCTGCAGCGTCGCTCCTGTTTATTACTTAGCTTGTGAAGGAGCCTAAGGTAAGCAAGGGTCTGGCGGGTGAGTACCAGGGACGATGGATATGGTCCAATGCGCTCCAAAAGAGGAATTCAGCAGGGCGAGTTCAGAATAACCAGAAAGTGTTCGTCCAAAATTGTAGACAGCTGCTTGTGCTAAGTAGGATTTATCCTTAGAACTAGACAAGGAAATTTGTATTTCCTGTTTTAATTAGAAGGGACTTTCACAACACAAGAATAAAAGGCATGGTTTGCCCCAAAGACACGCATCTGCTTTATATAAAAATAAATGCATTATAAGTGTGAGAAATTGCTTGAAGATGGTCATGATATTGAGAATATGCTGTGTATTTACTTTATAGTCATCTGAGGTTTTCTTTTCCAGTAAGGTTAAGAACCTCAAGAATTTTTATGAGGGATTTAGAGAAAAGCATACTCCAACACTGTTCTTCATGTTGTACTGGTTTAAAAAATTAAAAAGCAAAAGCAGCCTTCATCTCATACACCTGCCAAATGTATTCATGTAAGTGCACTTTTTCTTAGTAGACCTTGAAAGGAAGCAGTGACCCTTAATTTTTCACCACAATCGTTGATTTGGGATGTAGAGTAAGTGAATTATAAATTAGTAGGCATGAGAGTGTGCATTTGCACACGCGTGCACATACACGTGCATGCACACATCTCCTGAATGGGAAGGGAAATTTACTGGGTTTTTTGCACAATATTGATTTTTCTTTTTAATAAATTATCTTTGCGTATGTCAATGCGGAGAATCCCAAAGTCACTGTTTCAAAGGAAAATGTGCCAAAGAGACATTTTAAATGATTTGCAGTGACACATTTCTAACAGAACCATAAAACATCTTTTAAAATTTAAATGGATATGCTAATCATCCAGTCCTTACTCTAAACAAAACTGGGGCTTTCAGTGCTGGCTTTTGTGAATCCAATAGAATTCAATTTTTATTCTTATACCTCTCTCACTCTAAGAAAAAGTGCCTTAAGGTTTAAAAAGTAAGGGAATTCAAACAAAGACTTTTGGATAGTATAAATGTAGGAGAAAGAAACGGGATAAATATATTCTGAGAATCATAATTGAATATTATTTTGTTCAAAGTAGGTCAAACTTAATGTAAATTAATTATAGTTGTCCTCTTTTCTTAAGTTTCCCATTTGAGCAGAGAGCACCCTTGGTTGTATAGGTTCAGGTTTGAAGCTCTTTGTGACCCTTGCTCTCCATGGTGAGCTCCTTATATTACATACCACTCTCAACCAACACTTGACACAACTCCTTTCAACTCCCAGAACAGCACTTAAGTCAGTTGGAACTGCTCTAATGGAGTAGTACAAGAGACTGGGAGAGTTATAAACAGCAGAAGTACATTTCTCACAGATCTGGAATCTAGGAAGTCCAAGGTCCATGTCACCATGGTTTGGATTCTAGTGTCATCTCTCTACCAGGCTGCATGTTGCCAATTTCTCATTGCATGCTTACATGGTGAAAGAGGGTAAGAAAGTCCTCTGTGGTCTCTTTTTTTTTTTAATTTTTTATTTTATTTTATTTATTTCTTATGTGTATGAATGTACTGGCTGCATGCAGGTCTGTGCACCCGTGTCGTGCAACGCCGCGGAGGTCAGAAGAGGGCGTCGGTTTCCCCTGGAACTGGAGTTCTCCTGGAAGGAGTCCCAGACGGTTCTCGGCCACCATGTGGGTGCTGGGGATCGAACCCGGGTCCTCTGAAAGAGCGGTCGGCGCTCTTAACCGCTAGGCCATCTCTCCAGCGCCTCTGTGGTCTCTTTTAAGAGTCCACTAATACCATTCACTAATACCCAAAGAGGGCTGGATTCTCATAGCCATCACCTCTGAATATGGTCACACTGGCTATTAGGATTTCAGTAGATGAACCAGGGAGATTTCTTTCTTTTTTTCTTTTTTTTTTTTTTGGTCTTTTCGAGACAGAGTCTCCCTGTAGCCCCAGCTGTCCTGGAACTCACTCTGTAGACCAGGCTGGCCTTGAACTCACAAAGATCCACCTGCCTCTGCCTCCCAAGTGCTAGGATTAAAGATGTGCGCCACCACGCCCGGTCGCTCTTTTCTTTCTTTTTTTCTTTCTTTTTCTTTCTTTCTTTCTTTCTTTCTTTCTTTCTTTCTTTCTTTCTTTCTCTCTCTCTCTCTTTCCTTTCTTTCTTTTTCTTTTTCTTTCTTTCTTTCTTTCTTTCTTTCTCTTTCTCTCTTTCTCTCTTTTTCTCTCTCTCTTTCTCTCTTTCTCTCTCTCTTTCTTTCTTTTTCTTTCTTTCTCTTTCTCTTTTTTCTTTTTCTTTCTCTCTTTTTCTTTCTTCCTTCCTTCCTCTTTCTTTCTTTCTCTCTCTCTTTCTTTCTTTCTCTCTTTCTCTCTCTCTTTCTCCCTCTTTCTTCTCTTTCTTTCTTTCTCTCTTTCTCTTTTTTTCTTTCTTTCTTCCTTCCTCTTTCTTTATTTTTCTTTCTTTCTTCTTCCTTCCTTCCTTCCTCTTTCTCTTTCTTTTTTTCTTTCTTTCTTTCTTTCTTTCTTTCTTTCTTTCTCTCTCTCTCTTTCTTTCTTCTTCCTTCTTTCCTTCCTCTTTCTCTCTTTCTCTCTCTCTTTCTCTCTTTCTTTCTCTTTCTTTCTTTCTTTCTTTCTTTCTTTCTTTCTTTCTTTCTTTCTTTCTTTCTTTCTTTCTTTCTTTTGAGACAGGGTCTCCCTGTAGCCCCAGAAGTCCTCGAACTCACTATGTAGACCAGGCTGGCCTCAAACTCACAGAGATCTGCCTGCCTATGCCTCATTATAGCCTCGGGAAGAATGATTATGCCAGTCTTGCTTCCACTTTAACATCCCCACCTAAACTGCCCCCATATTTCTTTAACTTCATAAAGTCAGCATCTGTTCAAGAAATCAGTCATTCAATAAAGCACAGTTACAAATGTATAAAAATTCAAAGTCTTTATCCATTTATGCGATAATTCTTTCATTCAATAGATACTTGAGTATTTACATATACCAAACCTTGTTCCAAAAGTTGAACAAAAGTTTAAATAGCAACACACACACACACACACACACACACACACAGCACATTCTGCAAATCCATTGAGAATTACATCCTAGTAGAATTTCATTCAAAAGATACTAGAGAAACCTTGGCAAGTTTTTTCAGTGGCATTTCTGTTTTCACATGTCTGAATACTAAGTAACAAATAGATGGAACTGACAAAAAAGAATTGATAAATTCGATGGTTCAGGCAATAATCAGGAGGTGTCTTGAACTAGGATAGTAGCATAGAGTTAGTAAAATACAGTTGAGGGACTTGAAACATGTTTGAAAAAGAAGCCAGTAAAACTTACTAATAGACTGGATGTGAGTGGTGGAGATAGAAGGACAGCCTTGGCCTTCTAAGTGATTTATAATTCCTAAGTTTGATCTGGTGAGTGAAGTACCAGTCACTAAGAATACTAACATAGGAGTATAGTATTTTTGAGAGAATCAGTTCTGTTTTAGATTGTTAAGATTGGGATTGTCGGGGCTGGAGAGATAGCCTAGCAGTTAAGAGCACTGACTGCTCTTGCAGAGGACCCAGGTTCGATCCCCAGCACCCACATGGTGGCTGAGAACCGACTGTAACTCCAATTCCAGGAGAACTCCAGTTCCAGGGGAATCCGAGACCCTCTTCTGACCTCCGCAGCATTGCACGACATGGGTGCACAAACCTACATGTAGATAGCACATTCATACACATACAAAAATAAATAAAATTAAAAAAAAAGATTGGGATTGTCCACATATAGAAATAAAGATTTCTCAGGAGGTAGAGGCATAGGCAGGTGGATCTCTGTGAGTTCGAGGCCAGCCTGGTCTACATAGTAAGTTTGAGGACTTCTGGGGCTGTCAAGAAAAGAAAGAAAGAAAGAGAGAGAGAGAGAGAGAGAGAGAGAGAGAGAGAGAGAGAAAGAAAGAAAGAAAGAAAGAAAGAAAGAAAGAAAGAAAGAAAGAAAGAAAGAAAGAAAGAAAGAGAAAGAAAGGGAGAGGAAGGAAGGAAGGAAGGAAGGAAGGAAGGAAGGAAGGAAGGAAGGAAGGAAGGAAAGAAGGAAGGAAGGAAGGGGATATCAAGTAAGGAACCATCTTTAGGAATCTGGTGCTCAGTGGGGTATTCTAGACTGGAGATTAAAACTGGGAGTACGTATTTAATGTGGATGGTTGTTAAATTCAAACATTAAGTGTAACAGCTGAGCTCCAAGCCAACGTTTCAAGAAGGGTGAGGATTCTGCAAAGACTAAAAGCAGTGGTCAGTGAGGTCAAAGGAAAGTGGAAGAATGGCCTGGTTAGAAGTTAAATCATTATTTTTCTCAAAAAAGAGATCACGGCCATGTCTAGTGCCACTGAGAGATGAGAAAATGGGAACAGAGGACTGGCTGTTTATTTGGTAAAATGGAAGCTGATAGTGAACAGGTTGAACAATTGAGTGACCCTGAGCCAATGAAAGATTTATTGTACTGGGGTGGGGAGAGACTGAAAAGAGAAAAATTAGAATCTGTAGACACAGATAACTCAAGTACTAGGGATGGGGGACATGTAATAGAAAATTGTTCCTATTACAAGGAAGGATGCATCAGAGACGCTAAGTGGGGCGGTAACGGAAATAAGAACGATGGTAGTATTGAAGAAGTGAAAAGCAAGGTAGTTGGGCATTGGTTGGAAAATCTAGGGTAACTTGGGGAACTGTTAGCCTCTGAGAAAGAAAAATGTGCCTGGGAAAAGGGTTTGAAGAGGGATGTGGGAATTATGCCTCATGGTGTGATCATTAAGTCGACTGAGTAGACTGGGCTCAGATGGCTAGAATGGCAACCAAGGGAGAGAAAAGATCAGTCGATATAAGAGGTAAGATGTCCCAGGACAATACTGAACCATGTGTAGAGCTCTTCAGTCAGCAAGGGGTGACGATGCATCAAGCCATGATACAGTGGGTGTTACACGGCACGTGCTTCAATCCATCTGGGGTCGATGTTGAGCTTGAGACCTGTAATCTAGGAGCAGCCACAGAAGCAAGACTCAAACGCCATGCTTCTCTTTGGCTTCCAGCCAAATGTCCATAGGTTTATCCAGACAAGGGAACCGGCTCCTACACTATAATGTCTCGCAGCAGTTCCGGCTCCCACTGGGAGCATCCTGGCTTAGGAGCTGACGGGTTACTGGCCTAGCTAGGATCTCCCTATCTTTCCTGGTTGAACAAATCTGCATTGGTTCCTTTACTTTGTTTTGGCCGTTACCCAGCAAGAACTTGGCCCTGACGCCCCAGCAATGAGTATCATGGTATAAGAAATGCTATTTCTTGTTTGAGTTGAATCTCTTAATAAGGAAGTTGAGGGTCAGGGACATTGAGTGATGGGCTTAGAGCTTTCAGCCTAATTAGGGGCAGAGGTCTTCACGCATCTCAGAGGCTTTGGGGAGACGTTAATGATATCCACCAGGCAGACTGAGCTCTGACCCATCCATGATCAGGTCCCTTGGAGAATGGACTTGGAATTTAGACACACCCAGGAGGCCTGGAAGTGAAGTAGACAGGGTTCAAAGAAGTTAGGAGACATATTCAGGAAAGAATCTGTTCTTACTACAACAGTTCTAACTCATTTCCTCAGGTCTGCAAAGATGAAAAATAGCTGAAAAATATCAGAATAATCTATTAAAAAATACAATTATCAGTGAACTCAATGCCTTCATTAGTATTAGAAAGCATGTGGTGGTAGATATCTATTTAAATTTTTTAAATGTCTTACCATGATATCTATGCATCTTGTCCTTATAACTCTTTTACAATATTTAAAAATAGCTCTTGATCATGTCAAATATAGAGCTTCCCACAGAATCATGTGTATGTAAGTATATATCTCTGTTATACGAAGTATTCTTATCATTAAGCTCTCATCACTAAAGATAATTTTGTATTTCTTTGTCCTGTGGAAAACCGAACACATTTTTTTTTCTTTTAGGAAGAATAATGAGTAACTCCTTTCTGAGGCTAATCTATAACATGAAAGTTTGTATCTTAAACTAATTTTTCTATTGATCTATACTACAAGATGATGTGAGATTCATTTCCACTGCTCTGGGTGCCACTACAAAGAAGGCAGACTTCCACTAAAGTTATTGTAATGCGATAAATACAGAAAACATCAGCAGCATTCAGCAGCTCTTGCTAAGGGTAAAACATTCTTTATGATGAATTGTTCCAACAGGAGTTGTCTTAGTATAGAAAAGGTAGTGAATAGCTTTGAAAACCTTTTACACACCCTAACACAGCACACACACACACACACACACACACACACACACACACACACGCTCATTCTGCTGCTCAGGACATATTAACTCTAAGTGTCTAGAATGTTCATTTTCTCTGGTTGCTGTTAGGAGGTTTGGTTGGGGGGGTAATAGCAGTAGAAATGAATAATCATCGCTGGGTTTTGTTTTTAAGAGCCAAAGGAAATGGCAGTTCAGTCTCCTTCCACCCCTCTCATGCCTCATCCCCTCAAAACAGGCTAAATGAAGATGGATGGGTTCCCTTCCCCCAAAGGGTTAAGGGGATGCCCTCCATCTACAACAAGAATGATGGGGTGACTTTGGGTCCCCACAAATGCAGCCCTTTCCGTGTGCTGTTTTCCTAGGGCTTCCTGATTATGACTGCTACTTAGCTCTTAAAACCTCTACCTCCAGGTCAGGCGGAGGTCAATGTAAACTAACTCAACACCTCCTTTCCAGACCGTTGTTCAAATGGCAAAAAAGCACAGGGGGAATAATGTGTTTGGACTTTGAAAGGCTACCTTGTATAGCAAGTGTTTGCGTTCCCAGATTCACAGCTTTGCTGCTACACAGCAGATAATCTTGGTGCCAACTAATGGGATATAGAGTTACAAGTACAGCTTTCATTTTTAATATTTTATTATTTTATTTTTATTTTATGTGTATGATTGTCTTGCCTGAATGTATGTAAGTGCATCCCTGTCGTGCCCTTAAAGGTCGAAAGAAGGTGTCAAATTCCCCTGGAACTGGAGTTACAGATGGTTGTTAGCTATCATGTGTGTGCTGGGAATTGAACCTGGGTCCCCTATAAGAGCAGCCAGTGTTCTTAGCCACTGAGCCATCTCTAGTCTAGTAGCGTTTTCTTGATCTTAACCTGTACCTTGTCTATACATTTCTCCTGTTGTGTCTCCATCCCCAAGAAATGAAGAAATGGAGTCACATTTAAGTCAAAAGCATCAGTTCTAGCATGTCAGATGTGGGATGGGGTAGCTCCTTGTTTACAACCATTTAAAAATCAGATGGTAAGGGGGGAGATCAGATGTGACTGCCTGTCCTGCTTGATACAGGTTTTCTCTAAGGCATCCCTTCATGTGTAATGATAATGAGTCAATTTAGTTAGTAAGACGCAGTTCCTTTGAATTTTTTTTCTTTTTTAAAATGTATTTTTTTTCAAGTTGAGATATAGTTTGGTTTCTTTTTTTTAAGCCAATTTTTATTGAAGCTTTGTACGTTCCATACAAAATTTCCAATCAAGTCTAGATCCATCCCCCATTCCTTGCACCCCCACCCAACCAGAGCTCATGCATTCTGCCAAACATATTTTTCATCTTTTTCTCAGTCTCTCTTAATATTTTCAATGCAGAAGTTTACTATTTTGAGCAGAAGTTTCAGTCAGTTCTTTGACCCAGTCTTTTGTTGTTGTTGTTGTTCCTTCCAATCTGCATCACTCCAAAATATCCATATATGCATGCCACATATATATCTTAGCATCTTTAACTTATGATTTCCTTTTTTTAATTAGGGTGAAAGATGTAAAATGTATTATTTTTTTATTTTGTGTGTATGAGTGTTTTGTCTACATGTATGTAAGTGCACCAATATCATGCAAAGCCCTCAGAGGTCAGCAAAGGGTGTCAGATCCCCTGTAACTGGAATTATGGATGGCTGTTAGCCCCCATCTGGTGCTGAAAACGAACCTGGGTCCTCTGCAAGAGCATCCAGTGCTCTAAACGGCTGAGCCATCTCTCTAGCCCGCAAAAATTATTTTCAAAAAAACAGAATAAGTATGAAAGAAATACATTATGATCAATCCCAACATATTTAGTAATCAATTCTGGAAATTCCATTTTAAGTTTACTATATGCTGAATCAAGTTCTTGATCAAATTATTTTGTTCATTTGAGACTGAAAGGATGGGTAATGGCTGGCAATGCATGCCTATGCTTGAGGGCCTGGCTTTGAACTGTAGCACAGCCAAGAAGAAAGAAGCAAATGAAAAAACAGCTGAGGAGGGTAGAAGGCAGAAACCTGTCAAGAAGCTTTTGCGATGTTATTTTGGTTAACATCCCTTTTGCATGCTAACTGGAAGTAAGTTATTCTTTATTGTGTCAGAGTATAACTTGGAGAATTTTCATCTCTATTCTGTTTGCTTCTACCTTTTAACAAAGTGCACCATAGAGAATAACTCTGAATTTAAAACTGCCTTAGAAGGATCAGAACTCATTCATTCTGCAAAGAGTAATAGTGCCAGAGTATTGAATTTTTACCCCCAACCCAACATCTGGGATAGACCCACTAGAGAAGGAAGCATATTTCTCGTACATGAAAGGGGAAATCACTCTTCTATCTAAAAATAACATTGTGTTTTCCCACCAGTTCATATTCGCTAGAGGTAGGATTAAATGTTAGTTGTCTAGGAAAAGAGGCAATAATTGAGTGTGGCTGTTTCCCCCCAGCAAGGCCCAGCCCAGGTGGTGAAAGTTAAGTCTCATCATTCAGATAAGGCCCCAGAGCAGTTTGCCTTTATGTCTATTTGGCTCTTCTGTAAAACGTCCTCTCTTGGTGTTGAGCTGTGGACAGACGAAATCCAGGCCTGTTCACAAGGCAGCAAGGGCAACTGCTCAGACTCTTGGCGAGCTGCTGAACCAGCAGGGAAACTGGTGGGCAGGTAAAACTCAGGTGCATGTTTCAGCAATCAGCCCAGATAGAGACTTTGAAGAGCATCTGCCAATGGAGTTGGCTATTTTGGAGACTGGGAATAATTCTCCTCCTGCCTGAAACAGCAAATGAGCAGTAAGGAGCAGCACGTATTTCTGAGAGCCCCAGGCAGCTCTGGCCTAAGCTGGGCCAGATACTGGGGAAATGCTGGTTTTCCCGGCAGTGGAGATATAAACTGGGCCCTTCTGTTTCAGATGTTCCCAGAGCTGGGTTCTCCCTAGAGAAAAGAAAGGCTACATGTGGACATTCAGAGCTCTCACAGATGCTGGATTAAAGCTCATTCTGGTCAGGAAGCTTCCCATTGGAGTATGAACAGAAAAGCAGCAGAGCATCTCCCAAAGTCTCTGGAGTCTCACAGATGCAACAGTTTTCACTTCAGTCACTGGAGCACTTTCTGAGAATGGAGCAGTTGATCACCTGAGCCATTGTTTCCTCATTTAGAAGCAAGAGGACCTCCACCAGCCACAGCTGTGTCCATGAGAGTAACTTTGCATAGGCGCCCACATCCCCAAGGACTCCCATCTACACGTTTATTTATTCCAGTTGCTACAGTGCTTGGGGTTACCTTGATGACTGGGGGATGGTGTGTGACTTTAAAGTCTGCCAATAACCAGTCTTCTTACTTATTCAGTAAGCATTTCTTGAATAACTACTCTGCATGTACCTGCTTCCCCACAGGCCAGTCTGAAGGATCTAGGCCCTATAGATAATAGTACATCTTCACAGAGCCTTCTATAACTGTACTCCTTTTATACAATACCTATTCTTAAAAATCTGAAATGAGCCGGGCGTGGTGGCACACGCCTTTAATACTAGCACTTGGGAGGCAGAGGCAGGTGCATCTTTGTGAGTTCAAGGCCAGCCTGGTCTACAGAGCAAGTTCCAGGCCAGCCGGGGCTACAGGGAGACCCTGTCTCGAAAAGACACCCCCCAAAAAAATCTGAAATGAACAGCGGCCTTTCAGGGGGAAATACAATCAACAGTTCACTTTTTCTTATCTGTAGCCTTAGCTCATATCCTTAGTGATGTTAATGTCATTTTTTATAATTATATATTAAGGCCGGGCGTGGTGGCGCACGCCTTTAATCCTAGCACTTGGGAGGCAGAGGCAGGCGGATCTCTGTGAGTTCAAGGCCAGCCTGGTCTACAGAGCGAGTTCCAGGACAGCTGGGGCTACAAGGAGACCCTGTCTCAAAAAGACCAAAAAAAAAATAATAATAATAAATAAAATAATTATATATTAAAAGGACTATACCTTTGGTATACAAATAGTTTTCAAATGTATGTTTTCAATGACTGCACCAAAGTTACTGCATGACCAGTCTGCTTGTCTAAAAATAGTGTGTAAATATAGGAAACAATTGTAATGTTATCTATAGTTTAAAAAGAGGGTCAACAAGTCTGCAGAGAAGAGGTTAGGATAAAAGAAGATTGAGACTTCATTGCTTCCATAGATTGAGCCTATGACTTCCAAAATCAGGGGCCTGCCCTGTAATCCTAATGGATTGATTTCCAAAATTCGTTGGATTTGGCCTGCTGGACTAGTCTAGTCTCTCCAGGGCTTAGCTGGATCCCTGCAGATAGATATTATGGTTTATATACAGTAATTCCACTTAGCCCAGCTGTGAACTTAAGTCTATTGTATTAAAGCATCGTTGAAAGGCAGCCTTGCCCTTCTCTGGAAGCTGAGCCTGTCTTTCAGACATGTTTAGCAAATATGAAGGGTTTTCCAGTTGGTTGGTTGGGAGGCCCTTGGAGAAGCAGTGTGCTGCCTGGCCGCCCATTGTCTGGTTCTGCCGCCTCCTTCCAAATGGGACAAGTAAACAGATTCCCAGTGAAGTCATTAATGGGCCGGCTTTGCTGGGGGCTTTGTTCTTAAATGGGGGCTTTAATCTTATCCCTGCTGGTTAAGCCCCTCCATGTACTCCTCACCTGTCATAACGGTCATACATTTAATTCATCATTCGAGTGGACAGGACCTCACTGATCAAGTCACAAGGCAGGAGGGAGCTGAAAGGAGGGCCAGGCCCTCTCAGCTTTAAAACTTTACCATCAAAGACGATTACCAGATTTTAATAAAATTTTAATCAAGCAGGCAGTTTTGTGGAAGAGAATCTTTTGCTTCATGACTCTCTCAAAGCAAGTTGGAGCTTAGCATCCAACATTTCAAAAGATACTACAACAAAATGTGTTTGATTGAGGAATCCAAATTAAAAATGTTGATGAAAATTATAAAAGAGCATTCTTCTCCCTCCCCATCTAATTTTTAAATATTTCGTTCTGGTTATAAAAGTAATATTCATTATTTTTAAATTTTTAAATTATTTTTTAAATTTATTTAGTGTGTGGATGTGTGTGGGCATTCATGTTGAAACATGCACATGGAGGTCAGAGGACAACTTGTGGGCGTTGGTCCTCTCCTTCCACCATATATGTCCTGGTGGCAAGCACCTTTACCTGCTGAGCCATCTCCTGCCTCTTTCTTCAATATTTGAGAAAATACAGAATAGAAAAAAAATAACATTTTCTTTTTTTTTTAATTAAGACAGTACACTCATACGCATGAGAATGAGTGTACTGTCTGCATGTAGGTTGGTGCACCCATGTCGTGCAATGCTGCAGAGGTCAGAAGAGGGTGTCGGATTCCCCTGGAACTGGAGTTACAGATGGTTCTTAGCTGCTATGTGAGTTCTGGGAATCGAACCCAGGTCCTCTGCAAGAGCAGTCGGTGCTCTTAACCACTGAGCCATCTCTCCAGCCCCATAAATAACATTTTCAACACTTAGTTATAATCGATGACTAATATTTGCACATGCATATCATATCTCTTTCCTATGGAGATACAAACATATATTTTCCACCAAATATGATTATAGCAATGTCAGCAATGAATCCAAGTATTTTCTTCATTATTACATATCTCTGCAAAAGTTACTATAAAACTAAGATGTGCTTACTGCAAGGTATTTGAGTCATACCTGTGGACAGTTTTTAAATGCATTGTGATAGACTACATTCTAAGTGTTTCATATGTATTACGTATTAAGTCTCCACAACCTCCCAGGGAACTTAATGCTACTGTTATCTCCATTTTCCTGATGAAGAATGAAAAGCAGAGAAGGTAATTAACTTGCCTAAAGTCAGGCAGTGTGTAAATAGGAGAGCTAAGATCTTAATCCAGACAGGATGACCTCAGAGCCAAGTCTCTTAACCACTATCCCAAATAGTCAAATAGAATTTGCTTGTATAAATACTCAGGACCAGTGAGATGGTTTGGTGGGTAAAGGCATCTGCTGCTAAGCCTGCTGACCTGAGTTCAATCCCTAAGTCCCACATGGTGGAGGAGAGGACTGACTCCCACAGGTTAGCCCTTGACCTCCACACTTACACAGAGGCAAGCACAAATTTAATTAATTATTAATTAATTAAAATAAATGATAAATGGTAGCATCTTTGGAATTTTGTGAAAATATCATACACGTTTCCCTTCCAGCAGCGATGGATACCTAGGATCCCCCCTCCCCAAGGGAGGGGTATTTGTGTTTGTGAGTGTGCTAAGACCAGGAATTACCATCCTGGGTCTTCCCCAATTGTTCTTGACCTTTTTTTTTTTTTTTTGTCTTTTTGAGACAGGGTCTTCCTATAGCCCCAGCTGGCCTGGAACTCACTCTGTAGACCAGGCTGGTCTTGAACTTACAGAGATCTGCCTGTTTCTGTCTCCCAAGTGCTAGGATTAAAGGCGTGTGCCACCATGCCTGGCCCTAGACCTTACTTTTTGAGACAGCGTCTCTCACCAACCTTGAGAGCTCACCAGTTTGGCTAGAGTGGCTGAGCAGTAAGCCCTGGGCATCCCCCTGCCTCGACTCCTCAGAGCTGGGATTCCAGCCTGCTTTCTGTGTTGCGGGGAAAGTGAACTCAGGTCCTCACTCCTGCGCAGCAAGCCCTCTCCCCAGCCTCCAGTATCCCCATTTTGTGGTTGTAACAATCATTCACTGAAAGAAAGCCGGCACCTGAGAAAAGCTGCCCAGTGTGTAAATTCAGGTGACCAGGAGAGTTGTACTACCTTTCCTATGGCTTGGCCATGCTCTGAAGTGCTCAGATAGATACCTTAGAGAAAGAGAGAAGAGAGTCTAGATTACTCTAGATGACACGTGCTGAACACGTGGAGGGTAAATCCCCTAATTCAGTTCATTTTTCCAGCATTCTCTGGCAGACAGCCAAGCTAAATATTTCTGCTGGATAAGAAAATGCACTCAGTACGACACTCTCTACTGGTTGCCTGACTTCAGAAATGGAGGGGTTGTCTCAAATAACGGGCTGGCTTTGAGCACCCCTGTATATTTAGCACCTCAAAACATTTCTCTAAACTCTTTACTGGCTATGATTAGACGAATTTATACAAGAAGGAAAGCAAATATTTGGAAAATACATTTAATGCACTCCTTCCATCCACTACTTCTTATTTTTAGTGATTATCCTTTTGGATTTGCTAGGTAGCCGTCATTTTTAATCTGTTGTGGTTTGTTTTGTTTTGTTTTTAGCTAATTCAGTTTTCAAAGGCAGTTCAATTTGGTCAACTAAAAGACTCAACATATGGACCCATGGGTTTGTGTCAGATGAGGATTATAGCTAATTGAAATGTATGACAAAACTGCTAGCTTCATTAGGATAATTAGATGACTAGAATTGAGAGTCAACGCTCAGCTACACCCTTCCAACTGTTTTACATGTTTCTCCTTTACATAAAGGAACTTTGCAGTAGTTGTATGAAGAATACAAATGGAATTAGAGGACATTTTTGCCTTGTTCTTTTGGTTTGGTTTGGTTTTTTGAGACGAGATCTCCCTGTAGGCCCAAGAGGCCTGGAACTCATGGTGTAAACTACACTGGTTTCAGTCTCACGGAGATCCTCCTGTCTCTGCTTTCCAAGTGCTGAGATTAAAGTCGTGTGCCGCTATGGCCAGCTCTTGGCTTCTTTTTTATCGAGCAGTTTATTTCGAGCATTCTCTCTACTAACTTTACTCAAAACCTTTTTAATGGCTGAGTAATAGCCATATCATAGCCTATGTAGCAGATTTCCTTAAGTTTGAATATTCAGGCCATTTCTAACCAAGTACAACTACACATAACATTCTAATCAAAGATGCTTATTTAACCATGACTATCCAGATTATTTTCCCATTAATATATTCTTATGAATATAAATTATTTGGCCAAAGTTTATGAAACATGAAAGATCTTGGTATATGCAGCTAATTTCTTTCTGGAAAAGTTATATGAATAAAGCATGATGTGTAAGCCAGGCATGGTGGTACACACCTTTAATCCTAGCACTTGGGAGGCAGAAGCAGGCGGATCTTTGTGAGTTCAAGGCCAGCCTGGTCTACAGAGTGAGTTCCAGGCCAGCTGGGGCTACGGGGAGACCCTGTCTTGAAAAGACCAAAAAAAAAAGTATGATGTGTAAATACCTAGAAATTGAAATTTATCCTAAAATTTTAAGCTCTAACATCCTTCTTTTTTTTTTTTTTTTTTTTTTTTTTTTTTTTTTT
>VZQC01010255.1:269513-286050 GCA_009823505.1 Rhizomys pruinosus
CCAGCCACAGAGCAGCAGTGGTGTGTGTGTGTGTGTGTGTGTGTGTGTGTGTGTGTGTGTGTGTGTGTGTTTTGTGCTCTTTGGCAAAGATAGAGATGCTGTAGCATGCGGGCTCGAATAACTCCTTAACCAACTTTTCAGAATGCTTTTTTATTTGAGATGAGGTTGCCCTGTAGCCCCAGCTGGCCTGGAACTCACTATGTAGATCAGGCTGGCCTCAATCTCATAGGGATCTACCAGCCTCTGCTTTAGTGCTTGGATTAAAGGCATGTGACAGCATGCCCAGCTCAGAACACATTTATTTTTTTGGTATTTTTTTAAGACAGGGTCTCCCTTTAGTCCCAGCTGGCCTGGAGCTTGCTCTGTAGACCAGGCTGGCCTTGAACTCACAGAGATCTGCCTGCCTCTGCCTCCCAAGTGCTAGGATTAAAGGCATGCGCCACCACCCCGGCTACAATCATGTTTTGTAGTGATATGTTTGAACATCCTATCATGGCATTGTTCATTCATGTTCTAGTACATGAAATGATCAGAATTCAGGAAACATATGTACATATGTTTATATATGCATACACTCATACATAATACATATATATAGCAAGAATTTATACATGAGGATAGTAATATTGACCCACTTTCGGTAAAACATAGAATTTGTGTTATTTTGGCAATCTTGGGGATAGAACTCAAGATCTCATACAGTCAAGACAAGCACTCTACCAACGGAATTATATCCCCAGACCCATAATGTAGAATTTTTTACTTGATTTTCCATCATTGGGTATTGCATTGGTGTTTATACACACTTTTCTTTTTTGAGATAGGGACTCCCTGTAGTTCCACCTGACCCAGAACTCCTATATGGACCAGATTAGCCTTAATGTCACAGAGATCTGCCTGCCTCTACCTTCCGAGTGTTGGGATTAATGGTGTGGGACACCACGCCTGGTTTTCCATCCACACTCTTGATTGTGGTTTCTGTCCCAAGTTACAAAATTCACCCATAACTGGAATGAGGGATGCAGCTTGTGACCACTGAATCCAAGGGACCATTTTGAGTCCCGAACCAGTTTGCTTGATCGCATCACCACAGTTCTTTGTTAATCTCAAAGGCAGACTGTACATGATCAATACAAGCCATACACTCAAGCTGTTCCTCTACCTAGATTTAGGTGTGTGTGTGTGTGTGTGTGTGTGTGTGTGTGTGTGTGTGTGTGTGATAAAAGTAAGAGGGGGACTGTTTGTAGAGAAGAAGAGGTCTTAAGGGAAGAGGGAAGGGGGAACAAAGAGGGTAATGGAGAGAAGAAAGACAACTATTACATATTTTATTTATGTAGAATTTAGATTTAACAATATGTAAGTACAAATATATTTAATAAAGAGAGGTCCCCAAACTTGGATTGAAGTCACCAGGGAACTTTAAAGAATGCTCCCACCCCCGAATTTTTATTTAATTGGTGTTCTAGTTTGTCTTCAATCTCTGTAACAAAACACACTGACCACTACCAACTTGGGGAGGAAAGGGTTTATTCAGCTCACATCTCCTGGGTCACAGTTCATCACTCAAGGAGCCCAAAGTAGGAACTCAGGGCAGGAACCTGGAGGCAGGAGCTGAGGCACAGGCCATGGAGGAATGCTTCTTACTGGCTTGCTCCCCTGGCCCATGCCCAGCCTTGCTTTCATGTACCATACACAACAACCTGCCCAGGGGTGGCACCACCCACAGTGGGCTGGGCCCTCCCACATTGCCCAACAATCAAGACAATACTCCACAGATGTGGCCACAGTCCAGTCCAAGGAGCCAATTCCCCAGTTGAGGCTCCCTCAACCCAGGTGTGTCAAGTTGACACTATTGGTATGAGATCCAACCTAAACATTAATATTTTTAAGCCTTTCAGGCAGTTCTGGTGCACAGCAAAGTTTGGAGGCTTCTAGCAAAAGCATTTACAGAGCATATTTTAATGACGGGCTGCTGTCAATATGCTGCATTTTCTGATATCCTTCCCTGAGCTTTTGTGTTCATGTCCCCACCAAATCTTTACCTATTGTGAGAAAAACCTATCCTTCAGAATTCTTAGCTATTTATTTGTGGGCGGGAAAAGAAAAGAGCAAATTCATTTTCTAAAAGACAGCAACCATGAGTTCAACCTGGAAATTATTCTCTGGGGATATGATGACGACTAACACAGTTCTCGGCAAGATGGCGGTCTGTTGGATTGCTCTGGGAATTGCTGTCTTCCTTGTCCCGGCTGCTTGTGCAGCAGACACCTTGGTGTTGCCTCACCAGACACTGGAAGCTCTCCTTGAACTTCTCTCTCTTCTACCTCAGGATTAGTCCCACAGTGACTTCTTCCCCTATGACCCATTTGTAATAAAGCTCAAGGCCAGATTACCAGATTCAGCCTGTGCCCTTGGGGAGGCTCTACCCAGATGGGAGTGCGGCTTCTCCACTGTCTGCACGGGAGAGCTGCACCACAACTGCCTGCATGTCTTGAGGCCGCTGGTAAATAGGAACAGAAACACCGTGGGGCAGATTTAGCTCTTCTCTGGAAAGAGGATGGTTTCAATACTCTTCATCCCACACAGACTTCCAGGGTTGCTTTGAAGGGAACCTTATGCCAGCAGGCCTTTGAGCTTCTCCGGAAGTCAGGGCTTGTGCTGTGTACAGATTTGATTCCCAGCAAGAAGTAGTGATGTTACCAGGGACTAGGAGAAGGGATGAGAACTGGCTGCTGGCTGTTCCCTCCACCATGAGGCAACCAACAGGAGACACCAGGCTTAAGTCCAGCAGATAAAAGAACTTGTGTGCCTGTGTACATAGACAGTCTAAATCCAATGATAAGAGGAATGAGCCATAGTGTTATTACAATAGTGTTAAGGGCACTCTCTTACTTATTGTTTATTCAATTTAAAAATGTCCTAAAAATGATTAAGCCATTTTATACTCCACATTTTCTACTCAGCTAAACAGTATTCAGGATCTACTATTTTCTTTTTTTAATTAAATTTTTAATTTTTTTTCTATAGTCATTCCACATAGTACTATTTATTACTTACATTTGTTGTTTTACCCAGAAAACTATTTTATCATTTAAAATCTATTTCTAGAGGCCGGAGAGATGGCATAGCAGTTAAGAAAGAGCACTTCCTTTGGGAGGCAGAGGCAGGCGGATCTTTGTGAGTTCAAGGCCAGCCTGGTCTACAGAGTGAGTTCCAGGACAGCTGGGGCTACAGGGAGACCCTGTCTCGAAAAGACAAAAAGAAAAAAAAAAAAAAAGAGCACTTTCCTCTGGGCGTGGTGGCGCAAGCCTTTAATCCTACCACTTGGCAGGCAGAGGCAGGTGGATCTTTGTGAGTTCAAGGCCAGCCTGGTCTACAGAGCGAATTCCAGGACAGCTGGGGCTACAGGGAGACCCTGCCTTGAAAAGACCAGAAAAAAAAAAAAAGAGCACTTGCTATTCTTCTAGAGGATCTGAGTTCAGATTCCAGCACCCATATCAGACATCTCATAACCACCTGTAACTCCAGCTCTAGGGGATCCAACACCTCCTTCTGGCATCCCAATGCACATATGCTCACATGCACCTACACCCCTACAGATACACACAAGTACACGTAAATGAAAATTCAAAGCAATTTTTCTTTTTGTCTTTTTGAGACAGGGTCTCCTTATAGGCCCAGCTGGCCTGGAACTCACCCTGTAGATGAGGCTGGCCTTGAACTCACAAAGATCCGCCTGCCTCTGCCTCCTGAGTGCTAGGATTAAAGGCATGTACCACCAGGCCCTGCAAAACAATTCTTTTTTTTATTTTTTTTAATTTTTTTTTGTATGTGTATGAATGTACTGTCTGCATGTAGGTTTGTGCACCCGTGTCGTACAATGCCGCGGAGGTCAGAAGAGGGTCTCAGATTCCCCTGGAACTGGTGTTCTCCTGGAATTGGAGTTACAGACGGTTCTCAGCCGCCATGTGGGTGCTGGGGATTGAACCCAGGTCCTCTCCAAGAGCAGTCGGTGCTCTTAACCACTAGACTATCTCTCTAGCCGGTGAAACAATTCTTTAAATGTTACTGATAGCTGGGTTTAGTGGCACACAACTGTAATCCTAGCACTCAGGAGGCTGAGGCAAAAGGATCCCCACTCAGCCTGTGCTACATAGTGAGACCCTATCTCAAAAAAAAAAAAAAAATTACTTAAGATTTTGAAACTTCTTTGACAAAAAGACAGGGTTACAACTTAGTAACTCATGTCAGCAAGTATGCTTGTTGGAACTAGAGTCAGTCACTACAAGGAGCCTTGGTCCCAATGACAGTGTGACAAAGGGAGGTCAGACTCACATGGACCCTGCTACAGGTCCCACACCCTCATCTATAGATGCGTCACTTTGAGGTTAGATATGACTTTGAATTCAGAATTTTTCAGACTTTAGAGAAGTAACTTGAGAGGCAGAGGCAGGAAGATCTCTGTGAATTCAAGGCCACCCTGGTCTACAAAGTGAGTTCCAGGCCAGCTTGGGCCACAGGGAGACCCTGTCTCAAAAAAGACCCCCCCCAAAAAAATCATTTTTATAATTCAGAAGAAAAATATTAAATCATATTTTGGAATCAGAACTCCTTCTTGCTCTATCACCTGCTTTAAAACAATTTATTAATCCCTATCTGATCACCTAGAAGTACTGGCCAGCCTGCTGTACGTTCTAGTATTCCCCACATCCTCTGCCTGCCTAGGCACCACTATGATTCTCCAAGTATTTCTGCCTTAAGTCTCAGTCAGGCATTCTCCAAATGTGTTTCAGCAGTCAAAGATACATAAAGGTTCATACCACATGACTAAGACAGAACTTACAGGCAGTCTGGGTCAGGAGCGAAGGTCTGACGGGGAGGCATCATGGGAGAGCTGTGATTCAGTACGGTAATTCTGGTGGCCGTGGGGTGATGAAAATCACCAAGGACTGAAACTGGAAACAGAAAGTAACAGTAAGATCTTGGCAGTATCTTAGTGGTGAGAGTTGACCTTTAGCAGCAGGAATAAAAAGTCAGCTTGTGATTTCCACAGCTTTTAGGTATGGAAACTGCAGCTAAGTTATGGTGGGCCTAACAAGGACATTGAAAGAAAATTACTCTGAGAATCCATTCCTTTCCCTATGAAAACCAGAAATTAAGATGTCTAGAGACTGAATTTTTCCAAGGGCTGAACACTCTTCAACTTCAGACTGGGATTCCTGGCTCCTCACAGTATCATGTATAATAGTTTAAAGAACACATTAAGGTTCAGGGTTCAGCTCTGTGTTAGAATATCAACTTCACATATGCAAACCCTGGGTTCATCTTCAACACTGAAAAAAAAATTATGTTCGATCACTAAGTAAAACTTGGTACATATTTGCACTTTGGGATACTCTGATCAATTAAGAGTGATGTAAACATAGGAAGATGTTCACTGCAATAAGGGCAAAAATGAGTTACAGAAAACTATTTGTGAGTTAGGTATGGAAAGACCCGTCCGTCATCCCAGCAATAGCGAAATGGAGGCGAGAGGATCAGGAATGCAAGCTGGCCACATAACAAGTTTGAGGCTAGCCTGGGATACAGGAGCTCTTGTCTCAAAAAAGAAAAAAAAAAGCCCACAAACAAACAAAAACCAATATTTGTGATGTTCTTCCATTTACAAATGACACTTGGGTGCTAGAATCTACACCAAATGGCTAGTAATGATCCGCTCATTTTAAACGTCCACTAGGTAACAAGGAGTAACAAACCAGCCTGTGCCCTGTGGCAGGGGTAAAGCCCTCAGTTGAGGATTTATGCACAGAACACACAGAATAATCTCACGATGTCTGTAGGCAAATGAGCAAAGCTGACTCCTGGGGTTTTTGGAGACCGAAAGTCAAGAATCCAATGGTTTTCTCCTCACTCAAGGGCGCTTGGACTTTCTCTTAATGAGTTTCCTTGCTCACTGCTCACCTCCCTCCAGACTTGAGGCTTATAAAATCAGAGCCTCTGTGCTCCAGGACCTCTACCAGGTTCCAAGAGTCATTGCTTCACATTCTGAATTCTTATTCTTTTTCTTCCTTTTTTTTTTTTTTTTTTATTTGAGACACGGTCTCGCTATAGCCCCCAGCTGTCCTGGAACTCACTCTGTAGACCAGTCTGTCCTGGAACTCACTCTGTAGACCAGGCTGGCCTTGAACTCACAGAGATCTGCATGCCTCTGCCTCCCAAGTGCTGGGATTAAAGGCATGTGGCACCACACCCAGCTTAAAGATGGTTCTTAGCTGCCATGTGGGTGCTGGGTCCTCTGCAAGAGCAGTCAGTGCTCTTAACCGCTGAGCCATCTCTCCAGCCCCCAACATATACTGAATTCTTTTTTTTTCTGAATTCTTTCTTTTTTTTGGTCTTTTCAAGACAGGGTCTCCCTGTAGTCCCAGATGTCCTGTAACTCACTCTGTAGACCAGGCTGGCCTTGAACTCACAAAGATCCGCCTGCCTCTGCCACCCAAGTGCTAGGATTAAAGGTGTGTGCCACCACGCCCGGCTTTTTTCTGAATTCTTAAGGATCTGACTGACACAGGGTTCCTTTGATGCCCCCTCCAACATCCCACACCCCCACCAGATTTTACCTGGGTGGTGATATTTTAGGAAATGTCAGTGTCTTTTGTAGTTTTAAGATTTTTACCATAAACACTGATTACTCTTGTATTAAAATATAATGATATTCTGTCTCCAAAAAAAAAAAAAAAAAAATCAACAAACATGTCCTGAACAATCCTAGGTATAAAAACTATATACTTTATAGGATTGTCTCTATGCACAGGTGTTGTTATTGTCTTATATCTTTTAGATTAGAGCATTTATTTCATAAAGTCCAACTTTCAAATTTTCTAGTTGTTAAAAATAATTTTTAAGCCGGGCATGGTGGTGCACACCTTTAATCTCAGTACTCTAGAGGCAGAGGCAGGCAGATCTCTGTGAGTTCGAGGCCACCCTGGTCTATAAAGTGAGTTCCAGGCCAACTGGGGCTACAGGGAGACCCTGTATCAAAAAAAATACCCCCCTACACACAAAAAAAACATTTTTTATAATTCAGAAGGAAGTAGACAATAAGAAAAATATTAAATTACATTTTGGAATCAGAACTCATTCTTGGTTTATCGCCTGCTTTAAAACAATTTACTAATCCCTTGTGGTGTGGCTTAGACCTCAGTTACTCTCTGATCACCTAGAAGTACTGGCCAGCCTGCTGTACATTCCAGTATTCCCCACATCCTCTGCTTAGGCACCACTATGATTCTCCAAGCATTTCTGTTTGTATTTCTTGATTTATCACATTTCTTTCTTTCTTTATTAGGTATGAGGGTATGAGGGTACGTGCATATGACGTGGTATGAGGGTGCATGCATATGACGTGGTATGAGGGTGCGTGTATATGACGTGGCGTGAGTGTGGAGGTCGGAAGACACTTTGGGGGAATCAACTCTCTGCTTCCATCATGTGGGTCCTGGGTATGAAACTTTTAGATTATCAGGCTTGGTGGCAAGCCCCTCTACCTGCTGAGCCACCTTGTTGGCCCTATTTCTTGATTTCTATGATTTCCAAAAGTCATTAGTATTTGTTTCCCAAACTTGATAATTAATGCTGGTTGTAATTATGTGATTTGATTATTATATAAGCCAATAAGATATTGGTTAAGAGCTAAAAAACAAACAAGCAAATGAAAAATCAAGTAGAACTCTTTGGAAATACCTGCCTGATAAATACTAGTTGGGAAAAATCATATAATATAAAAAGGTGTGGGTAAAGCTCTAAAATAGTATGGAAGGATATAAGTGTAGTAGGATTTGGTGCTTAGGTTTCCTATAGAGAGCGGCAGTGTACTTGGGAGGGCTTCTGTAGCAATGGCGTTTTGTGTACTAACCAAGAAATAGGTAGAGTCTCAATCAGAAGGCCTTGGCCTGCCTCAGAAGTGTGGACGCATATACATAAACTCGTACAACCTGCAAAAAAATATTTTAATAAATTTTCTCTAAAATCAAGTTTTTATAAATTAAGCCATATTTGGGGACCAAGGATGCAGCTCAGTGGTAACGCTCTTGCCCAGAATGCTCAAGACCTCTCAGTCCCCTGCACTGCAAAAAAAAGTAAATAAATAAATATTGAGCCATATTTGAAAGGAAAAATAGTTTGTTATTAACTTTCAGTGTCTCTGTTTATGTTTCTTTAAATGTTTTGTTTATGATTTTTTTTTAATTTTTTAAGAAGGTTGATGAAAAACGATTACTAGTTCTATTAAAGAAAACTGAACATTTCAATTGAAAAGCACAGTAACTAAACTTGCTAAATACTGTTTTCTAAAATACAGCTTGAAAACTTCCAGCATGTTTGTTTCATTTAGTTCATGGATTCAAGACTAAATATACATGTTACATGCATCAAGGCTCGATTACAAGTTATCATAGTCATCATCATCATCTTCACGTTTTCTTTTCAGTGTATTTGCTGAGTCATTGGCTGCATTTTGTGAAACATTATTAGTAGTAATAAGAATGTTTTTGGACCCAATTAATGATGGGTTAATGAGAACATTCTGAACTGGTGATATTGTAGGAATTGCAGTTTTTACAGCTGGGGACTGAGAAGCAGGCATCTGCACTGTAAACCTCTGCCCTGTGAAGGACATCGGAGTACCTACTTTAGTTGAAACAGACATGGTTTGTGGAGTTGGTGTACCTAGTGTGGGAGTACTTGGTCTGCTAGTCACTGAACCAACACTTAACTGTGGAACTGTTATTCTGCCTGCAGAAGTAGACGCCTTTTTTGTAAAGGCTTGAGCCTATTGTTTGGAGCTGTTAGGCAGTATCTATCAGGCAATCTAAGACCTGAATAGGGTTTGATCAATGGCAAAGGGGTTTGATTTCTTTGCTTTGGAATATCTAATAAAAAATCTCTTGGGGAAGGAGATGTGAAAGACTGGTCAGCACGATACTGGATCGATCGCCAATCACACATCATCTGCATCAACAGTACCTTTCTTAGCATGGCTTGAATAAATCTTAGCATCGTCTAGAATTATAGTCACATATTGGAAGGCAAACTCCAACATCAGATTTATAACTCTTGGTTCATATTCTGTAATCCCCATATCCTTCAGGATTTGTGCCATCATCTGTGCATCTTTCGGCATGCTCTTGGGAGAAGCCATCTTGCCAGACTCCATGATATCCGGTGATCAGACTTCATGAGCTAAATCACCAACATTAATATATTTCAGTCCTGATCTTGATGCAAGTTCTTTGCCTAGTGTAGTTTTTCCAACCCCTGTTGTACCGGTGAGCAGGATGTTCGAAAGCTTCATAGTCCTCCCTCAGGCGGCTCTCAGCGTCTCAGCTCACACGTCGGAAGTGCTGGGCGGAGCCCTTTGTTTATAATTTTTAAAATATTTTATTTCATTAACTTCTTTATTTTATGTGTGTGAGTGTACTGCCTGCATGTAGGTGCACCCATGTCGTGCAATGTCCAAGGTCAGAAGAAGGTGTCAGATCCCTGGAACTGGAGTTGTTAACAGCCATGTGGGTGCTGGGAATTGAACCCAGGTCCTCTGCAAGAGCAGACAGTGCTCTTACTTGCTGATCCATAGCTCCAGCCCCATGATTTTTATTTTATGTATAGGAGTGTATTCCCTGAATGTATGTAAGTGCACCCATATAGTGCAATGCCCAAGGAGTTTAAAAGAGGGCGTTGAATTCCCTGCAACTGGAGTTACAGATGGTTGTTAGCCACCAATTGAGTGTTGGGGATTGAACCCAAGTCCTCTGCAAGAGCAGCCAATGCTCTTACTTGCTGAGCAATCTCTCCAGCCCCTCGATGGCTTCATTTCTAAGGCAAACAATTTTCAAAACTCATTTTCCTTTACTAAATTAGATGTCTAGGAGCTGAGATAATATTTTTGCCATGATTTAACTCTGACTTCACCAGTTCTATGAATTTTGAGAAAAATTGGCTTTTTATTTCCAGTGATCTTTGTCATTCAGAATAAAGACATAATATTTAGTAAGGTCTTGGGAAGTCAGAGAAGTAAACACAGACTTTCATTAACCACATGCCCCTGGTTCTGATAAGTCCCTTCCCAGGCCCTCAGAGGCTGCTGTGTTCCTGGTTTTAACACACTGAGACTTATTACTATCAGATGCTCATCAAGATCTTCAGGGAAAGGAGCCTGTGCTCTTGATTGAACAGAGATGGCTCTTTTTGAATTGCAGAACCCTTGTTTCTTTTATCACCAAACTCTCATATAAAATTCAAGGAAGTTGATATAGACTATTATGAAAATCACTACAGGTAAATTAAAATTAAAGCTATAAAACCCCCAAAATACATTGAAATCTTATTCTGTACTGATGTTGAAGAATAAGCAAATGTTGAAATATTGCTACTTTTGGTGACCAAAACAAAGAATTTACATTGGTACTGGCTGTTAAGACTTTAACCATAAACCCATAATATGTTGTGTAGAAAACATTCAGGAAATTAGGTGATGGGTTTTCCTCTATCTTCTATTTAGAATGCACTTAAAGAGCTGTTATTTGTGTATTAGTAGAAAATATGAGATGTTTGTCTCTAAATAGTCTAAAACTCTGTAGCACTAAAAACTAAACCAAATTAGACATGAACTAATATTATATTATATTAAGGAAGCCTTAATGCTTAGCAAAATGTCATTTTAGTCTATATTATTAAACTGCACATATAAACAAATGAATTATATGCAAAAGGGTTATGTAACTTATTTGTCTTTGTTTTAAACTGCTCTGCACATCCAAAAATAATTTTGCAATCAGAATTATCAGCCCACTAAACAGTAAGGAGTTTGTTTTGTTAATTGCTCTAGTTTAACCTAATTGCTATGGGGTAGAGTAGATATAGAGGGAGGGGAAGGGCAGGGAAACTTTCGGGAAGAATTCCAGCGCGGGGATATGCCTACAGGCGAGAGGAGACAAAAGCAGACCCCACCAAAACTGTGAATCATTCGTGCCTAGAAGATTTATTACGTTTAGGCTAGGAGTGATGTCTCATATCTTTAATATCAGTATTCAGGAGGCAGAGGCAGATGGATCTTTGTGAGTTTGAGGCCAGCCTGGTTTACCAAGTTCCAGGCCAGACAGGGTTACAACGTGAGACTGTCTGGGGGGGGGGGTAATATATATATATAAAATTTTAGTGGATGAATTTATTTTCAAGTGCTATGGTTAAAATTACATTCCTTTTTTTTTTTTTTTTTTTTGGTCTTTTTGAGACAGGGTCTCCCTGTAGCCCCAGCTGTCCTGGAACTCACTCTGTAGACCAGGCTGGCCTTGAACTCACAAAGATCTGCCTGCCTCTGCCTCCCAAGTGCTAGGATTAAAGGTGTGCACCACCATGCCGGGCTTAAAATTACATTCTTTACCTATAGACACACACACTTTTATGTCTATGGCTTCTGCCTTGAAATACTTTAAGTTTTGTGATCACTGAACAGCAGTACACGTTTTCGCTAGCAAGAATATCTTTAAAGTCGATTTGAATGCCTCACTTATGGGTAGGACTCAAGAACCATTTTTTAAAATTTATTTCTTTTATGTGTATGAATGTACTGTCTGCATGCAGGTCTGTGCACCTGTGTTATGCAATGCCTTAGAGGTTAGAAGAGGGCATTGGATTCCCCTGGAACTGGAGTCAAAGACGGTTCTCAGCTGCCATGTGGGTGCTGGGAATCGAACCGGCTCCTCTGCAAGAGCAGTCGGCAGCGCTCTTAACCGCTAGGCCATCTCTCCAGCCCCAAGAACCATTTTTGGTTTTACACTTTTTTTGGTATTTTTGAGACAGAGTCTCTCTTTTAGTAGGTGTCCTGGAGCTCGCTCTGTAGACCAGGCCGGCCTTGACCCCACAGAGATCCACCTATCTCTGCCTCCCGGGTGCTGGGATTAAAGGCGTGTGCCACCACGCCTGGCCCAAGAACCATTTTTTTTTTCCCAAAGGCGTGCGCCACCACGCCCGGCATTTATTTATTTCTGTATGTGTATCAATGTACTGTCTGCATGCAAGTTTGTGCAACCGTGTTGTGCAATGCCGCGGAGGTCAGAATAGGGTGTCGGATTTCCCTGGAACTGGAGTTCTCCTGGAATTGGAGTTTCAGACGGTTCTCGGCCGCCTTGTGGGTGCTGGGGATCGAACCCGGGTCCTCTGTAAGAGCGGTCGGCGCTCTTAACCGCTAGGCCGTATCTCCAGCCCCCCAAGAACTATTTTTAACCTATGTATTTAGCATACATTAATCTACCATCTGCTACAGACAGCTACTGTGTGCTAAGAATTGAGTTCTCAATACTTAGTAAGTTCTCACAGCTCATAAGAGGTAGAAGACCACAGAAGAATTTGTTCAGTAGAATAGCTTCCTGGGAAAGTATGAGCAAAACAGCAGGCAACCTGGGGATAGGCTTTGGGTTCTACAGAGGCACAGCTTGGGTGGAAGCCATGTTTGCGTCTACGCCTAGTACCATACGTATTTTGGTAATCCTGTTCTGTCTGGTGGCTTCTGTCTTGCTACTTTGGGGAACTTCTGAAATTAAAAATGCTTCCAAAGAATAAGATGAATAATATGAACCAATGTATGAGTTCAATATGCATAACAAGTTGAAGCATCATTTCACATTTCACCACGTTTTCATTCACAATGGCATTTCAGAAAACCTTTCTTCTAGAGAATGGAGAAAGCTTCCTTCAAGTCTTGCAGAAACTTACTATGTTAATGTAAACGAATTGTTAATGAAATCGTGGTCAGTAAGGAAATAAACCTTTGATTTGCTTAAATGTATTCTGGCTAAAACATCAAGATGGTGTCGCTTGCCTGAGGAGGTGAAAGCAGTTAAGCAGTGCGGGAGTGAGATTAGCTCTTTCTTGCTGGGTAAATGCGTTTACTTTTATCTACTGGTATTTAGACTAGTTAATGTGTTACACCAGATAAATCAACTTCCTGAGTCCTTCTTTCAGCTTGTTCTTCTCTCTCTGGAGCTGACAAATGGTTGGAGTTTGACACAGTTTATCAGTTGAGCCCCGCTGGGTGCTGCCTGTCACTTGCTCAGCTTGCTCAGACTACTGCAGAGAAAAAGTGAGTTTATCTGCAATATTTTGTTCTTACTTCCTAGTCTAAAGGATGATACATCACTTGGGGACAGACAGATTCAGATGGCTGAGTTTTCCCTCCTATAGCACACATGTTTTCAGCCTTGATCATTTCCTAGTAGGGTCACTGTAAAATTACACCAAATGAGTCACAATCATTAATTATATTGAAAGGGCAAAATTAAACCTATTTAATGATTGGTGCCATATTGGAAAGGCACTGAAAGTGCTTTAGATGTGCCATGCACTGAAGAAAACATGTTCTCCAAAATGATTGCAATCCCAAAACTAGTTCTTTTGGTGCTGGTCAGGACAGCAGGCAGGGTAAGCAGGTACCTTCTCTACAGCAAGCCTTCTCAGTCTAATTTTCACTATTTTCATCAGCAAATATTAACTGCACAAAATAATGGGTTTCACTGTGACATTTTCACATAAGCTTGTAACATACTTTGACCGTATTTCAATTTAACTTTCTTGTACACTAATCCAAAGTTTACGCCTAGGCTGAGAGTCTTGAGTGGGTCAGTAGTGGGGAGCTCTCTGGAATTTGATTTTTTTTTTTTTTTTTTTGGTCTTTTCAAGACAGGGTCTCCCTGTAGCCCCAGCTGGCCTGGAACTCACTCTGTAGACCAGGCTGGCCTTGAACTCACAAAGATCCACCTGCCTCTGCCTCCCAAGTGCTAGGATTAAAGGCATGTGCCACTATGCCCGGCTTAAATTATTTTTTTATTTTATTTATTTTTTATGTGTATGAATGTACTGTCTGCAAATAGGTTTGTGCACCTGTGTCATGCAGTGCCGCGGAGGTCAGAAGAGGGTGTCAGATTCCCCTGGAACTGGAGTTCCCCTGGAATTAGAGTTACAAACGGTTCTCAGCCGCCATGTGGGTGCTGGGGATTGAACCTGGGTCCTCTGCAAGAGCAGTCGGTGCTCTTAACCGCTAGGCCATCTCTCCAGCCCCTTGAATTATTTTTTTAAGTGTCTGAGTGTATTGCCTACATGAAGGTAGGTGCACCCATGTTGTCCAATGCCCACAGAAGCCAGGGGAGGGCATCAGATCCCCTGAAACTGGAATTATGGGTGATTGTTAGCTGCCATGTGGGTGCTGAAAATCCAACCTGGGTCTTCTGCAAGAGCAATCAGTGCTCTTGACTACCGAACCACCTCCCCTGCCCAGAATTTGAATCATGTTGGTTTTTTTGTTTTGTTTTGTTTTGGTTTGGTTTGGTTTGATTTGGTTTTATTTTTTTTGGTCTTTTTTGAGACAGGGTCTCCCTGTAGCCCCAGCTGTCCTGGAACTCACACTCTGTAGAGCAGGCTGGCCTTGAACTCACAAAGATCCGCCTGCCTCTGCCTCCCAAGTGCTAGGATTAAAGGCGAACACCGTGCTCGCTTCGGCAGCACATATACTAAAATTGGAACGATACAGAGAAGATTAGCATGGCCCCTGCACAAGGATGACACGCAAATTCATGAAGCATTCCATATTTTAAAATAAAATAAAATAAAATAAAGGCATACACCACCACGCCCATTTAATGAAACATATTTAAGTCAGGTGTGCTGGCCCAAGCCTTTAATCTTTGCACTCAGTGGTCAGAGACAGGTCGATCTCTGTGAAATCAAGGCCACATTGATCTATATAGTGGGTTCCAGTCCAGCTGGGACTATAGGGAGACCCTGTCTCAAAAAAGGTTTTTTAAATACTCAAGAATATTATAATTCTGTACTATAATTACCCAGCTTAACATTTATCAACTCAAAACCTGGACTGTATCATATATATCCATACCCTGCCATCAATAATTTTCAAATAAAAGCCCCCCAAATGAGCAGTTTCATTTATAAGTATTTTGTATGGCCATCTAAAATACAAGGTCTTCTCTCAAGCACAGCAACACATTCTTCTTTACTGCTGGGATCAGTGATAATTCCAAAGCTGTATGTTTTCCAAGGACAGATCACTATACACTCCTTAGTTTACTGAGTAGACAAGAGCTGAATATACAAAGATGGCTCTACAAAGACTTTTTGTCATTAAAAACATGCTCCTAGGATGTGCCCTGTAGTTCAGTGGCAGGGCACTACTTGGTATGCACAAGCTCCTGGGTTCTAAAATCCCTAGCACCACCACCAAAAAAAAAAAAAAAAAAAAAAAAAGACCTCAAGGCCAAGATTGAATCAAAAGAAGATTTTGCTCCTTTCTAGTTCTGTAAAGGAATTTAGGCTCAAGGAACTGGCACCAAACCAGCATGTATAATGCTGTCATTAAGTGGAACTGTGTCCTTGGGGGTGCTGGGTGAAGAGGAACTTCACTCTGGTGTTAGCAGTGCAGTTAGTGAGGCACTGTCAGCTACAAGCACAATTGAATCGCTGAGGCCTGTGTTGTACACTCATGAATCCATGCACTGTTGGCAGCTAACAGAAATCTAACAGTGAGCAGCACCTCAATGTGCCTAGTGCCACTTGTTGAGCCTAATCAAAGTGCAGTTTAATCACTGACACTAAGCATGATTAGCTGTTACCTATTAGTGAACTGTCTGAAGCCCGCCAATTTCCTGATTTGAATGCAGCCTTCTGCTCTCTTCCTGATGCTCTTTAGCACCCCTCTCCTTTCAAGCAATGGAGAAGAGGGAAGTAGAAGAGGAAAAGGGGTCCAGATGGGAAGAAAAGAATTCTGAAAAGATCCTGTAGGAAGAAGTAGGTCAGGTACTGGGGAGATTAGACTAGCTTGCTTCATCCCCAAATACAAGTAGCATACAATTAGAAGGAATTAGACCAGCAACAAGTAGCTTGGATTTATCAGCTTTAATTGTCTATTGTCAGGATGGAGCTCTCTCCTCCAGAGAATCTGGTCCGTATCCTAATACTTTGAATGGCACCTCCATTGTGGGCTTAGCTCTCCTAAAGACAGTGCCTGCTTTTTTCAAAGGAGCTGTTGGGGAGCCTACCTAAAAATACTGAGCTGTTACTTTCTCTGTGATGGATTCCAATTCTAAAGTAGTGCAGTGTTGCCCCCTCAGTCTCCAGAGGTGCACCTCAAAGGGGAATGCCTATTGAACATTGATAGGCATCCTGCTTTCCTGGTGCATACTTTCAGGAAACAATGGGCTGGCTGTAGATGGAGACCAGATAAGTCCAGGCTGATTGGCTTCAGAATCCACACTGTCTTTGTCAGGGGTGATGGTCAGAAATTCCACACTGTTTTCCTCTTAAAAGGGTTATGCTGCTTATTCATAGTCAACAGTAGAGAGGTTTTTTTTTTTTTTTTTTTTTGAGAGAAAAGGTGTCTTCGGTTTGTTATTATAATACTTCTCTTTCCTCCATTACCTCTCAACGCCCCTCAGATGGGAAAGGAGATCTTTTTTTTTTTTTTTTTTTTTTTTTT
>VZQC01010255.1:286754-296918 GCA_009823505.1 Rhizomys pruinosus
TTTTTTTTTTTTGGCCTTTTTGAAACAGGGTCTCGCTTTAGTCCCAGCTGGCCTGGAACTTGCTATGTAGACCAGGCCTTGAACTCACCAAGATTTGCCTGTCTCTGCCTCCCAAGTGCTGGAGTTAAAGGCGTCCGCCACCAAGCCTGCCCGGCTAGAGACATGTGCTTTCTAAGCCACTTAGTCTCTGGCCCTCAGTTTTCATGGCTGGAGAGTTGGGGTATTGTTCTAGATCTGTGGTCTTCAACTCGAGTAGGGTACTGAACCCCTTGGAGCAGAATCTGTACATGTGATAGGAGGCGGAGTGATTCCAAGATTTCGTTATTACTCTTTTAATTCTGTCTCTTCTGGCTCCCCTGTGTGTCTATGCACATATGTGCACTTTTAGGAGTGTGACATGCAAATCAACAGCTGAGCTGTTGACAAGCGGCCCGTGCCTATAATTTCTGCTCCTCCTGCCTCTACCTTCCATGCGCTGAAATTATAGGCGTGGGCCATTGTCCTACTTTATGGGTAGTACTAAGACTTGAACCCAAGGTATGGTGAACACCACTTTCTTTTTTCTTTTCACTGTGGGACTTCCATCCTGTGTCTGGGCCTCTCTTCCCACAGAAAGGGATAGGCAAACCTTTGTCCCAGGGTCTCATTGGTATGGAAGCTATCCTTCCTCCCTCTAGACTCTTAGGTGAGAGAAAGTTGTATTTCAGGGTATGTGCCAGGTCTACTTGTCCTGAGGTCTGTGCTCTGCCTTCTGTTAGTTCAGGCCCATTTCTTTTCCTACCAAATTTAGAGTTAGAAAATGGCTTTTGGGATCAGAACTGATTGCCTCTCCCACAGCCTTTTCAGAAATTTAAATCCCTCTTGCATCTGAATTACCATAATAAAAACATGATTAGAAAGGAAATCAGATATTGTAAACCCACACGGGTTCCCTTACAAATGCCATGAAGATGACTATTACTGCTGGCATTATTTGTCAGGTTGGTCAACATCAAACCAAATGAATAATTTTAAAATAAAACTGAGTCTGATGACAGGACCAAAAATATACTTAGGTGTCATGACGTGGGTGGTGTTCGGAGCCCGGAGACCTCAGACATCCTGAAGGTTTTTACAGGCCTTCCGAGAACATTTATCTTTTGCTATATATTCTGGCTCCTAGAGAGAGAAGAGCTGTCTACTTTGGCTTTTCAATTAACTTAATTTTTGTTTTCCTTATTTAGGAAGTCAAAACATTGACATCATTATAAAACACCCCACAGGCTCCTAGGATCACAATTCCAAAGTCGAGGTCCTGAAAATGTTTGTCAGAGTTTTGGGGAGGCAAGCTGTGTCATAAGAAGGAAGCTTGTGCTATTTTTAAATTGATTTAACACATCATTGAAACATATCATACACATATCACACCAATGACACACACACTGCATTGTAACACAGCATGTGTCATACATACATTCTCTCTCTCTCACTCACACACATACTTGCTCTTCCTCTCCACCTTTTAAAAAGGAAGGCGGCCAGAAACACCAAGCCCGAGAACTGGAGTTGGAAAGGCTGTTAAGGTTTAAAAACCAAGTGGTCCCTCTACTTCTCGGCCTGGCTTTGAGACATGTGGGAGGGCTTCAAAGCCACATTGCCCCTCTGTTAGGTTCAGGCTTACAGTTGGTCCCCAAATGTTTACCAGCATGAAGATGCCTAACTTACAGGAAGTGGGAAGTGGGTGTGGGGTGAGGATGGGTGGGTGAGTAGGGAGTGGGGAGAAGCGGGTGGGGGGTGTTCTATTGATGTGGTTAGTCAGTCATTGACCTTGTTTGGGTGTAGCAGGAGTCGAATTAGAAAATGAAAACATGTTTCATCTTGAGCATATTCCATCCCATTTTTACTTTCTTTAGGAAAAATAAGTCTAACTGGAGTAGAGTCAGGTCTCCAGATTTGGTAGTCCGGTTTCCCTTCATGCTACAATAGCTATGAGAGTCCTTTCCCCGATACAGTCATCTGGCCGCCTACATTGCTAGTCCCAATCCACCCAAGGGCTGGGGGCGGAGGTGGGAGGGGCGTGGAGGGGGCCTGAAACTGAGTGAATTCAGCTTGCATCAAAAGGAATAGATCAGGATTTTGGAAAACAGAGCTATTTGGATCATTTGTGATTTGCTGCTGTTGCAAACACTCTTAATGAAAGGACTCTGCCTGAGAAAGGCTGATTAATAAAGGCAACTGATGAGGGGGTTTTTGGTGTTCAAGCACTAGGGAAGATAATATGGTGACTAAAAATGCACCCAGTTATTACTTAGAACAAGCATTTTGAGACTTCAGATTCCAGACAGAGGCAGCCACAGATAGTCTCTGTGGAGGATCAGTGCCCGCATCTCCCAGCTTTAGTCCTCATCTGAGGACTGTGCTGCTCAGGCCTTTTGGAAGGGCTGGGTGAGATTTACAGGGCTGTCCCTTTTTCCCTTAGCAATTCTTCGAGGAGTAATTCCTAAATATTATAACACAAAATGGCTCTTCTGAGTATGGATCTTGCTTCCTTTTTATCGCTTCTCCTTTCCTTCATTTTAAATTATATTATTGCCTATCCTTAACTGCTATAATCATCATTAAAAAATTGGCCTGCAGCTATTTTCTTTTTTCCCCCATCACTTTGAGACAAGAAGCAAATATTCAAAGGATATTCTATTCCAATACTGTGTCTCAAAATCTACCTTCTTTAAAGTTCCACCTATGGCCTTGTCCAGTTCAGCTAGCACACCTGGAACTAATTTTAGGGTTGCCTGGCTAAGCCCCACACTGGTATTTGATGTTTGCGTCCTCCTTAGACTCAAGCCCATTTCACCACCTCTGAAGGTGAGTGCAGGCTGATATTAATTAACAGTGAGTTGATTCACTGGCATCTTCCAGTCATTAAAAGGAAATATTTGGCTTAAAATAGTCCTCTCCCCACCTTGGCTGCTACCCTTTTGCCTAGTCACTGGCACTCGCCTGGTATCTGCGGCCCAAAAGTAGAGTTTATTCTGAAAGGGAAGTAAGATGTGCCGTGGGGACAGCGAGCAGCAGGCCAGTCTCTGGTATGACTACATTGTTTGTCTGCCATTGTGGTGCTGACTCAGCATCAGTTAATAAACCCTCTGGAGAAGGCTGGATTTCTTTTGTTTAATTATCATCTTGGAGCTTTCTGAGAACTCTTAAGAATTGTTCATTCAGTTTTATACCCTGGCACAAAAGCCACCTAACAGACCTGTTTCCTTTTGGTACTAGCGTCCCCTCTGGCATAACTTGAAATAACAGGTGGATAGTCGGGCAGCTGGGATTATGTGCTACTCATGTCCCCTAGTGGGAATTTAATTCTTCTGAACTACAGAGATGGTAGAAGGATTGTAGACATGAATACATTTCCTGGTGTATAATCTTTTACCTCTCACTCCACCCCCCCCCAAAAAAAAACAAATTCTAGGAAAGTTTCCTGAAAGAAAATTTAAAGATACACAGACCTGTCTTTGTGACTGAGTTGGGCTTCGTTTTGCTTTGTTTCATTTCTTCCTGTAAACAAATACTCAGATGTCCACTTCACTGTATGACTAAGTTGGGACTGGGTGTGTGGCTGTGGGTGTGGATTGTGGATGTGGGTGTGTGTGTGTATGCACGCGTGTATTTAAAATGCTAGAAAAGACATTGCAGCCTAGGTTGAAAGAGAAATGATGATAAACAAAACAAAGAAAACAACAACAGCAACAAAAACCCACCCCAGGATGAGAGGCAAGCAGGAAAAGTGGAAGACTTGAATTTCAGTGAGCTAAACAGTACTTGTAATGGGGGTGCTGGCTGATAATGGGCCCTTTGCATCATTGTTTCTCTGAATTAGAAGATTCCTTGCTGAAAGCACAAGACCATTGAAGGAAGTAAAGCATCTGGTTTGTTTTGTAATGAGAAGCAGGAATGCAAGGTCCACGCTCTTAATAATAAACAAACAGGACATTGTATGCCATCATCACAGGATGTCCTTCCTTCAGCAGAGGACTGACTGGGGCTGGAGGAAAAGCCAGCCAGCCTCCGAGCAAGCCCCACTAATTACTGTCTCCAACAGCTTTCCACTTGTAGTGATCAGTTCAATATTCCCCTTTTAACTGTGAAGCCATTAATGCTCTCCATTGTATGTACACATTCAAGCCTGTGGGTTTAGGGAGAAGAGGAAGGAACAACAAAAACCCAATATATGTGATTATAACTTTTTCCTGTTTCCCTGTTGACCAAATAGTTGAAAGAGGGAAGTTGTACGTACAAAATTTGAATGTACACAGTTAGCAAGACAGATGAGATCCTCCAAGTGTCAAGAGTGGAACGGAAATGCTTCAGTGTATTTCATAGACAGTAACTCCAGGACTGGTCAGCTACCCAGAATTGCACAAGGTGCAGAAACAGTTTAACTTGCTCCTTCCAAGTAAGTTCTATCCTGTACCTGAGGATTCGAGAGGAGAAAGTACACCACGTTGAGGTCATTTTTAGGTTTTCTTCTTTTAAAGAGCGTGCCCCTCTACCCCCTCTCCTCCCCGCCCCATTCTGCCGGGACAGGAAGCCGGTCGAGCTGGAGTATTTAGAATACAATTGCAGCGCGAGTAAACGTTGAGGGGGAGCTCCTTCAAAGGGAAGTAAGAAGATTCCAAATAAATGTTGAAATTCATAAGCAGAGAGAGGAAGCTGACGGCGGCAGGCAGGCAATCCGGGGGTGGGGTGGGGTGGGGTGGGGGGAAGAGCCCTGCGCCCCTCTCGGCCGCGGCAGTCCAGGTGCGGCCACGCCCCCACTTCAGGCAGCGGGTAGGAGTGAATCAGACCAGTCAGTCAGTGGGTATTGAAATCTGGCGGGGAGGGGAAGAGCCGGCGCGCTGCTAACACAGACAGTGCTGCCGTGACACTCCGGCCCTCCAGTGTTGCGGAGACGCAAGAGCAGCGCGCAGCACCTGTCCGCGCGGAGCCGGGACCGAGGCCGGGGCCGTAGAAAAGGAGGGACGGCCGCCGAGCGCGTCAGTGCTGCTCAGCCCGGCCGGGACGCGAGAGAATGTGGACAGGGTGGACCTGAGCGACACTTAGCTCAGATGTTGGATCTTCGCTTGGAAAAACGTGTGGGTACGACCTTGGTAAGGAACTTGATTTTATTTTTATTTTTAATCGGATTTGAAAACTTTTCTTTCCTTTATTATTTTCTTTTTATATAATGTAGGCGCAGTAGAAACACGCTATGCTTTAGTGCGCTGAGTACTGTCAAACATTTAGAAGACTTTTTCCTTATGAATCATTAACTCTTTCAGTTCTAGACATAATTGTCAATTCGCTGAAATTTCAGTAGTGCTTCTTGTCCACCTACTCCCACCCTCTGCCAACAGAGTAACTATTCGGGGTTGGCTTAGGATTTCCATTTTATTTTAACATTTATTTGTCATCATGACCCTACACATTGGAGTAAGCAAAAATAAGATTAAGTTGTAACTGAGAAGAAAACTAAGCATTTTTTTTTCCCCAAGAGCATCATATTTAGAGAAAAAGTGAGACAATGTAAAAGCCACCTCGAAGGACTCCCGCAGCTTTGTGTTGACATTTTAACAAATGCGTGTTCTTACGTGGAGATGATACCCCATTCCTAATTTGCCTCTGTCGCGCGTCTGTGTGGGAATGCGTTTCAGAAGCTGTTTCTCCTTCTCTTTGGAAAGCGCTTTTTCCCAGTGTGAGGTAGACCCTTGCAACTAAGTCTCCAATCTTCTGTATGTGTTTTAACTTTGGTTACAGTACACTGTAGCACATTAGTGACTTCTGGGAATCTGTACACTTTCAGATTTAAATGGAAACTGCTATTTGTAGCTGAGGGCTCCTAAAGGAATTCTCCTCAGGGAATTCTATTGAATACTTCTGTGTTTTGTTTTTACTTTTTCTATCTGCCTCGAGATGCCCACAGATCCAATAAAGGCTCCGGGGTGTTTTCCCCCTTCACCCACTTCTCCTCCTCTTCTCCTCTGGTCCAAAGGAGCTCTGGAAGCCCGGTGCTGCCGCTCAGTGATGCTGGCAGGATGCAACCCCTCCAGGTCTAACATGCGAGAGGATGAAAGAGCGCGCGGCAGAAGGGGGGAGGGGGGGTGCAGTTGTTTTGAAAGTTGTTTGGCGTTGGGAGCCGGTGGGAAAGTTCAGTCTTCCCCATTTGGAAAAGGCAGGCTGGGTTCCGCTCCTGCACCACACGCGCTTTCCATTTTTAGCTTCATTCAGAGGCAGACAGCGCTCCTTCCTCTTCCTCTCCTTGTTTGTGACACTTTCTGAGGCAGCTTTTCCACAGCGCTGAGGGTCTGGCGGCCATGACCCCGGGCGTTCTGGGACACAGGACGCAGCGCCCACAACATATTTCTGCCGTGAGAAGTGAAGCCAAGGATTCTTCAAAGGTAGCTGTTCTTTTTCTCCCAATGCGGTTGCCACATTCTTTTTTTCCCCCCCAACCTAAAGTTGCATTTCTAAACTTCGCTTCTTCATCAAGGCAGTCTACTTTATACGGCTTTTTGGCACTTACTCAACTGTACAAGCTCTCTGCATCTGCTTTTAAAGTCTTCAGACTACTGTATTAGTCATAGCCTCTCGGAGGGAGCCACAGGAACGGCAGGACAATGGGGATTAAAAGCCTTTCCCTTCTCTTCCAGGCTGCCCTCAAGTGTAGCGCCAGCTCAGTGAAGTTTCAAGGGTTGGCAGAGAGAACTGAGGACATGAAAATGGACATGGAGGACGCGGATATGACTCTGTGGACAGAGGCCGAGTTTGAAGAGAAGTGTACGTACATAGTGAATGATCACCCTTGGGATTCCAGCACGGATGGAGGGACCCCTGTTCAAGCGGAGACATCCTTACCAAGGAATCTGCTTTTCAAGTGTGCCACCAACAGCAAAGAGGTAAGTGTGTGCCTTGCAGCCTGGGACGCCCACCAACCCTCCCTATTTGCCCTGAGGAGAGTGGCTGTCTCTGAGAACCATGAGAATCTATACAAACAACTAATCCCTTAGTTCACTTTTTCATTGCTTTAAGTCAATTCCTTCTCCTTTTTCCTCCAGCCTTCAACTGTTCTATACTAATTAGTAAACAGTTAAATCTTTTGGCAAATTGACATATCTTGGGAGAGCTGGCTTAGACAGCATTGTGAGGGAGCTTCTGGAAAACTCTGGACCCACTGGCGCTGCACTCTATAGTATCTTTTCTGGGAGAGAGAAAAAATGTTTTCTTAAGGAAAAACTATTCTTTTGCCTCCCTTTGCTCTAGAGACGGCTTTATTCCTTTTAACGAGCCAGCTTTATTAGCTTAGGTTTCTAAAATTATTCCCAAAACCTTGACGTGTTTATGAACAGAAGTGATGGCATATACTAGGAAGAGGGTCACGTAAAAGTGTCCTCTGTCAGGATGACTTCACTAACCACTGTTTATCTGCGGCAGCTCCTTTGCCCTGGCTAGGCTGGCAGGCCCATTTCTTATTGGCCTCTGAAGTGGGTACACTCTTTGTTGTTTCAAAGGGGCCGAACACCTAAACTTGGAGTGAGCAACTGATTTGTGTTTACCCTTTTGTATAACAATTATAGCTAGGTGTGATGTTTAACTGTGAAGTAACTTGCAGAACCACCTCTTCTTTTGAGAATTTGCCCACTGCAGTAGTTGCTTTCCCTGATCTGCTGTTGGGCTAAGATGAAGGAATACCGCCCTCAGCCGACTTGCCAGTACTACCACAGGCCACTAGCAGTTCCATGTGGCCTTTGGGAAGCAGTGAAAAGGGGATCGTGTGTTGTAAGAATCCCAGATTTGTTGCTCGAAGTATTCATTATGGCCATGTCAAATCACTTTCCCCCTTCCCTAGGAGCAAGATGAGAAGGAATCTGAGAGTCTGTTTGGGAAACACTTTGTCCCTTTCCTGTTTGTCTGAGTTCAGTATTTCTGGTCAAGACACAGCTATCTAAAATTAAAGTGAACAATTCTGCTTTGAGTTTCCCTAAAGCTCAACTTTTTGTTTTGGTTTGTTCTGTTGGGGAAGTAGTGTTAGATTTGTAAATAAATAAATAAATAAATAAGGCAGAATTTAAATTGTAGTTGTACGTGAATATTACCAAAAACTTAACCCCAGAGGTCAGCCTTAATTATACCTCTTCCTGAAAGCAATGCTCTTCTCAATAGAAAGCCTCTTAATATGTGGCCCTTGGAGTCTGTGTAGCATTTGTTTGGGTATTTAAGGCTTGGATGTGGCTTTAAAAGGTGTAGTGTGTTTTTTGACTAAATATTGGTCTACTCACAAGATTCACTTGTTACATGGTGTCCTCTACAGCCATTGGGGTTGAAATAAAAGCTTCCATTCTGTGGCTCATCTGCTTTTTTTTATGCTATCATATTCTTCTCGGTTCTGCTCTTAAGTTTTTCAATTTTCGTCATTCTACTGAAAATCATAGCTGAGTCGTTATGCTGTTAGATCATTTAGTTCAAGGTTCAGAGATAGTCAACTTGCCCAAAGGCTATAGTTAGAGCCAGGCACAGGACTGGGAGCAAAGTTCTCTGATTTCTCCAGGTGCTTCTAGAGTATGCTAGCTACCCTTGCCCCTCTTGGTGTCACTGTGGTTTTATTTATCGTCTTAACATAGTTCAGAACCATTTGTTTTATTAAGCTTGCTGTGGCTTTTAATGTTTGTCTCTGAACCTACATTTCTCTATATTAAGCAGTTAAAAAAGAGACCACACCTATGCTCTTGAAATGCGGTCCTTCGAAACTAGCAGGGGGCCAGGGTTCCAGGGTTCTTTATCCTATTTCCCCGTATTTTACTTAATGAAGCACTCGAACAGGGAGTGGTACCTTTTCAGTCCCAAATCACAAAAGCAACAAGGAAACAAACTTAAATATCATCCTGTCTTAAGCATATGCCACAATTTGTACCTTTTTTTTTTCTGTTTCTTTCTCCTGTTTTGAACTTTGGGACGACAGCTCCTTGAGGTACTGAACCAGGGTAGTGACTGAGACGGAGGAGGTAGCTGCAGACTACTTCAGGACAGAAGCATTTAAGATCGATGAAATGTTTACATTATCATTATTCAGTTAGTTCTCTAAGTCCCATGAGCCGTGGAAACAGGGGAAAAGCCTTTCTACATGTAGTTTTTATCTGACTGATTTATCTTGCCCGTCTTTAAATGTTTTCATTAAAATAGCAGAAGATGTTTCTTTATGTAGTGTGTGCTGACATCCTGGGGAATTTTTTTAACAAGATCATTTTTCATTATGAATTTGTGCTATGTGTCAGCACCTTTTTTTTCCCCTTTGGTTTAAAAACAAAACATACAAACCGTATTTCTCATCTTGACCTTCATTTTTAGATTTGACTTCGAATCATTCTACACTTTTAATGAGGCTGTTCTTACTTCCTATTTCCAAAACTAAAACCAAATATAGACATGCTATTCAAAACTTTTAAAACTTTTAAACTGATGGTTATTCTTTTGTGGGGATTTTCCTCCTTGACCTCCTGAAACAATCTTCTGTGAACACTTGACTACAGAAAACTTTATTTTGACATTGGTAGTTTAGGAGCCGTATCCTGTACAAGTTTCTGCTGTCAGCTGAGGTTGCTTGTCCTCAAGGGGCACTGTGGCTTCCTCTGAATCTGACCTGGCGTTGAGCACTGACAAGCAGTTCATGAGGACTTACTCATATCCATTCTGATTCAAACCCAGTATTAACTTAATCCATCTCCCCACAACATGCAGTCCCACCTCCAAACTCTTTTATCTGGGAGTAGATGTCAAAGTATTACCATGTTTCCTTTACTATAACGATAACAAAGGAGGACACCTTTCAAAAATACCCTGGTTCATGACTTTGAAAAAGTGGGTTGAATTAAGGACCGACATCTTGATCCACTACAGAGTTCTGGTCCTTTCAGTACAAATAGCCTTATAGTAAAAGGATAAAAAAATTTCAATCTAGTGAGTCATTTTTGTTGAGTGGGATTTGGGGGAGGAGGAGATAGCTAGTAATTAAAATAATCTTAATGTAATTTGAGATGAGGATGCTCAGATAGATCACATTCAGACTTGAATAATATTTCTCCTTAAAATCCTCATACTTCCTGTGTGTTTGTTGTGGTTTTTTTTAACATTTTTTTTTTTTTTTTTTTTTTT